>CAJINV010000030.1:37058-64556 GCA_905178155.1 Amoebophrya sp. A120
TTCCGGGGGTGCGAGACGGGGGTCTGCCTGGGGTGTGACGGGGGGGGTGTGTCGGGGGTGTGTCGGGGGTGTGTCTGGGGTGTGTCCGGGGTGTGTGTTGCAAATTGCAAATCACGATGCTACGCAGCCACTTTGCATACCCCAGAACACACCCAAAAGCTTCAAAAGTTCTGGTTTGCTGCAGTTTGAATAGTAATGATTTCCACTTTGAGGATTTCCAACCTGAGGCTTTCATAGGGAGGGAAGAAGAAGGAGAGACCGGTTATGAATGCGTCAGGATTTCGAAATCGACGAAGTTGAAATAAAAATTTGTGATGCATATATAACGGATACCAGTTCTACTTGGAAAGCCAATTATTCTAAGCGGCGCATGACAAACTTCGGTAGCACCTACATCCAGTTTGATGGGTTCATGCTGTTTTGGCACAGAGGACTGCTTTTCTTGTCGTGCCTTTTTAGAAGCTCTATCTCAGACCTGAGATAGGCTTACAAGCATAGCCTCACTTGCCATCCCTGCAAGATTGGCACTTCATACCTTGCATTTTGTGCATGACAAACTATTTATAAGAACTTTGTCGAATTCCGTCCTGACTCTCCCATACCGGTGTTTGCGCCCGTAGAATTCGACGAGTTTTCACCTATGCACTTGCGCTGATCGTGGTCACGGGTGATGTATTATAATATACGTAACACTAACATTTTGTTGTTTTTATTCTCAAGTTCTTTATGCAGTTTCTGTTTCGACATCAACAACATGTGCCACCTGTGCCAACAACTACGCTACTAGATTTCTTGAGTAAATTATGCTTGGTCCAAGGCATTGGATCAAAAGACTCACCCAAGAGTCTTCTTTCGTGGATGTGGATCGAAGTAGAAGTAGACATGTAATATTTATTGCGAGCTGCTTTTTTTCAATTTCAATATTAAGATGGACGACCAGGGCCACTTTGCAGGTCTACAAAAGCCAAGGTACGTCGCAAGTGGCTTTTTTGGATCTTGATGAGATTCTGTTTGCTAGAACAGCTCAGCGTGATTATGGACGGTTCGAGTTATTTCCGCGTTGATATAATACAAATTTGTTTCAACAAGAATCGCCAATTGCAGTCAATGCGATCATTTAGTCAAGAAGCTGGGTCATAGTTTTGCTGCGGATTCAAGTACAGCGATTTGTAAAAGTTGTAGAATCGGACACAACCCGTCTAGGGTGCCAGCGCCGAATCCAAAGTGACTTTGTCAATCGACAAATATATACTTATACTAGACATCGATACAGAAGCAAATAAAGAGGCTTAATCTACAAGGAAGATGCACAGGACTAGCCGAATCGGTTGTGTCGGAAGACAATGTTGGTAGAAGAAGTATTTTTTTGACGAAGCAGTAGGGGATGAGTCAGAGTTCAGAGATGCAAACGGAAAAGCCGGAGAATGCGATGCCGGATTCAAATGAGAATTTGGCGTGACCGCTTAGATACAAAAAAGGTGGTGGACCACGACCAACACTGATGTGGGCTGACAAAATAAAATGTAAATGATCAGATGTTTGTGCTGTCTTTCGAATGCGCAATCTTTCTTGTTAATCTCTTCTCGCTACATGGTTTCGCACGCTGAAAAAAAATGCAGAAAGAAGAACCGGTTGCGCTGGTAATGGAAGAACTTCACTAATTGATTCCAAGCGTGAACTTCGTCTTCTGTCTTTGAGTTAGAGCAACGACGTGCTTAGCTCTTGAGATCCCCTTTGAATTCTAGCATCTCCAGTGAAAAGGAATGGGCACCAGAATTGTGGTTTCTTTTTATCGATAAGCGGCCTCCGAAGCGACTGCGACAAGAATTATTTGCATGTGAACGAGTTAGCGAGTCTTGAACTTGAATTTAGTTTCCCTTGATCGTATTGCATCCGGTCTTTGCGTGTACTATTCTCATTTTTTGCTCCATCTGCACGAGATACTGGTAACATAACATGGTCGTCATCGAGCGCTACGAAAAAACAAGCGCCGACCGAGAAGCGGCCTATCGGGCGGGAACTATATATTGATTTAGATTAAGTACATGTTCGCAGCAGAAGCATAGTTGTTGTTTTCTGTGGACACAGTTCAAGCTACCAATGTCAAAACTTGCAAGAGGAAAGTGCTGCTTGTTCGCCCTTCTCGTGAACTCGGCGTTCGCAGCAACGGCAGTTGTCGCGTCCGGCCTCCGCCAAGAAGCATCGTCGCCACACGCAGAAGTAGCCTCCTCGACTATCAATCATGCGAATGGTGGTCATGGTGAGGTGCATCTGCATCGCGTCCGCGGGCACCTAGACCTCCGACAATTCGCTGAAAACGCTGCGGCGCACAGCAGCCCGCAATCCCAGACGCAGGCAGGGCGACTGGACCGGAACGCACAATCAAGGACGACTGGACCGGAACGAGAGGCGAAGCACAGCCGCCCGCAATCCCCGACGCGCAGCCGCCCGCAATCCCCGAGTCGCAGCAACATGATGCTGGGACTGTTGCCGATCCACCCGACGGCGCGGGGCAAAAATGGGGATAACGACTTTGAAAAACAAAGATCCCACATGCCCCGCAACAGGGCGGACCCAGCGCCCTCGTGCTCGTCTGCGAGTTGTGATTACTTTTATATTTTTGGAAGTGGATCGAGTTCGAGGCGAAACAGCAACGACGACCGTGTAGGGAGTGGCGCGGCATCTTCGTCGGCCTTGCTGACGATGAGCAGAACACCTTCCTCGCCTAGGCCTCCTCCTGAAGAGTCGAAACGGAGGCCGCTTCGTAGTATCCTTGTACTGCCAGATGAGCCAGCGTCTCTATCTCTACTTCCCCCGTTCAAATTACCTGCAGCGTTTGGGCTTGAAGATGACTCTGACTTTCTCGACGGGCCTGGTGCTGGCGGTTGAGAAAGATTCGCCAGTGCGAGCACTACATTCCCGTGCGTCGGGACCTAAGGGACTTCTACGACAAGTTAAATTTCTTCGTGGAAAATGACCACTGGGCGGTGTGTTTTATTATCTTGTTCTACAAAAATTTCATGTTGATACTTTCACTCTAAGCTGTACATAGCCCAGGGTAATACATTCGCTTTCGAAAACAAAGCTTTTTCAGAAAACCAGGAATGCAAAGCTTTCAAGCTTCTTTTTATCCAGCCACTATCTTCTCTATCCCGTTGTATAAAGCTTGTCGGTGCCGAATTCTTTTGAAATAAAAGAAAAGAACGTGTGCAATTTTTGTTTTACCGTACCATGCCAGCCTATAAAAGACAAAGATCTAACTTTACGAAAATAGCATGGCAAATTCACGTACAATCAGCACAATATACAAATTCATGATCGCAAATGGGGCACGACAGTAGTATTGTGCTTTTCCCCCGGGCGAACTTGCGGTAGGTGACTCTCTGTGGGAATCACCACGCCAGAAGCAAGTTCGGCCCCTGATTTGTCTGTAGAGTTCCCAGAGAAGCCAACTCCGGGGCGTGGGGGCCGTGCTGCTGAGATGGGGATTAGAGGCGAGCTTAGTTGTTTTGGACACCGACGCTATATGTCATTCTTTTCCTAGTCATCAAGATCACCTTTTCACGACGACAAAGGAGTAGCATAAGGACTCGCAAAAGACGCAAAATTCATCTTCTAAGTTTCTGGCGTATTTAGGAGCGACCTTTTCTTTGTCACGAACTAAAAATGACAAGTGATCTCGCACACCACCCTGCTCCAGGCACTATCTTTGGAAGTTTCAACAGTATGTCATCAGCATTATTAAATTGTTACCTTTTTTGTAGGCCTTTACTTTCGCCTTGTCTAGCCACTAGCTTCGTAGATATACTTGCTACCACCATTGTTCTCTACGCCATGTTTTTTGTAAAGCAAGGCAAGTGAGCCAACTGTGGAGGAGCAGAAAGTTGAAAGTTCTCGAACAAATCGGATATTTTCAGACGGAGCAAAGGGATGGTTGGACGGAGAAAACTCTCTTGGAAAAAGGGAGTTTGTTTCGAACATCCGATGCTACGGACAGAATTACAATCCGACGCAAACCGAAAAGCCGAAAAATACGATGCAGAGCACGGCAGACGAACCTTTTTTCGCATCAGAAAGGAGAAAGGACTCAAATGAGAACGTGCCGTGACCGCATAGTGTCTCCGCACTGAATCGTGAAGAAAAATCAATTTCTGTTTTTGTTTTTTGTGATGAGCCAAGAAATGTTTTTTCACGACGAGAACAGAGAAAGAGAAAGAAGAATTTCTCATGCGCGAAACGAGTTCGAAATTGAACATTTCGATTTTTCATGAAAAACGCACAGTCTTTTGGGAGTCTATCAGCGTGAACCTTTGGCGAAGTCTCGGAGTAATTTCTGAGTGTTCGAAGATCCAACATTGGTAGAGATACAAAAAAGGTGGCGGGCCACCATTGTGGGCTGACAAAATAAGATGTAAGTGATCAAATGTGCTGTCTTTCGAATGCGCAATCTTTTTTGTATAGTTAGTTTCTTCTAGTTACTTTCGCACACTGAAAAAAAAAAATGGAGCAAAAAGAACCGGCTGAAAGTACAAATTAACCGATTGATGCCGAGCGTGACGATCTTCGTTTTCTGTGTTTCAATTGTGCTGCAACGTACTTGGTTCTTGACGAGAAGATCCCCCTTGAATGAATTCGCAACTCCAGTGAAATGGAATGGAAACCTCCATAAGTGTGGTTTTTTGATCGACAAGCGAACTCCGAAGCGACAAGAGTCATTTTGATATGAACGAATTAGCGGGCCTTTGAGCCCCCCGTGATCGTATTACATCTGGTCTTCGTCTTTCTCCTTTCTACTATACTTGTGTTATTTCTTAGTTCCTCATTTCCATCCGCACGAGATAAAGAGAAGACATCATGGTCGTCGTCGAACGCTACGAAAAAACGGCCGCCGACCCCGAGGCCGCCTATCGCGCAGGGACCATAATTCGGGTGAAGTGGCCGCATACAGATGGCACCAAGGGTTGGTACACAGCAATGATCACGGGGGTGTCAGAGCGCATTAGTCCGGTCCGGAAACGCAGCACTCCGTCGCACTATCGCTACACGCTGATGTGGGCAGACGGGAGCAGATCGCTGGCCTCTAGGTTGCTGCACCTGAAGCACAAGATACGATACCAACCACATCAAGACAAGCGCTGCAATCTGCGCGCCTTCGTTCATTGTAGTGATGGGAAAAGACACGAACTGCCTTTGGGTGTCTCTTACACTCAGCCAACATCTCGCTGCACAGTACACTCCGCTCCCCGATTGAAAGTTGTTTCGCCTACTACTATTTCTCAGATGAGTCGCTGGGCTTCTATAACTCTACCACAGTACCCAACGGGAAAAGCCGCAGTGGATGTGGCCAACCGGAAAAGGCTTGGCTTCATACTGGATCACCTGCACAAACAACGCCGCCGCGGCGACCAGGAATAACCCATCACAGCGGATTTTCGGCTGGACGCTCCGACCTTGAATGCTGCGAAAGGCAGCGGCAAAAAGCGCAAAGGGGCTGGGGCTGCTCCCGAGGTGAAAAAGCCAACAGCCTCGTCTGGAAACGAGCCGGGCGATGCTCTGGTCGTGGACATGGTCAACAGAATCCAGAAAGAGTTGTGAAGAGACCTACTGCTACTTCGACGGTTCAATCCAATTCGAAGGTTTGTGCAAAAATGTTGACAAAAGCGAAAAACCAAGTTGCCTCGTGGCCTGTAGTAATTGCGTCGAGCCGCGTCTCCATTTGTGTCCAAAAGAGAAATTTTTTCTGTGCTGGTACTGCGTATTTTGCTTCAAATAGTTTCATCAGTTAGCGTTGCCAAGCCAACATGGACCGCACCATGCGAAATAAACCGACATCAGCACATACTTCAGACTGGCACGAAAACTTCCCACTAGACTAGCAGCTAGAGGGCGGAAGAAAGGAATCTACGAGGTGTGGTTTTGCACGGCTGATGTGTTAGACTTAGAGCTTAGCTTTCGCCGAATCGGTCTGACCCTCGTAAGGTGCCGCTTGTTTTGTACATATCAGTCTAGTACCCAGAGTCATACACATCGTCTTCAACGGTTCATAATGGTCGTCATCGAGCGCTACGAAAAAACGGCCGCCGACCCGGAAGCGGCCTATCGGGCGGGAACTTTGATCAGGGTGAAGTGGCCGCATGTCGATGGAGCAAGTGCCTGGTATACAGCAATGATCACGGCAGTCTCGGAGCGCATAGCTCCCGTCCGAGAACGCAGCACTCCGTCGCACTATCGCTACACGCTTATGTTTGCCGATGAAAGCAGGTCGCAAAGTTCCAGGCTGTTGCATCTCCAGCACGAAACCCTCTTCAAGCCAAGAGCACAGCTCGGCCGCCCTCGTTCCTTCGTCCATTGTGACAACGGCAAAAGATACGAACTGCCTGTCGGTGTTTACTACAGCGCGAAGCAGCCCAGATTGCGCGTTGCAATGATTGCGACTCCTCGCAATTTCAACCTAAGTCTGGGCCAATACCGCTCTGGCAGACTCGCGGTTGAGGCAGCAAACCGGAAAAGGCTCGGAGTTATACTGGACCACCTGCACCGGCAGCACGAGGGCCGCGAGGACTGAAGGCACCTTCAGACTTAGAGTTGCGCTCGCTCTAAGAACTACATACAGGCCGAAGAAAATCTCCTTCGTTTCATCGATTGATGAGCAACACATAGCAAGAAGTCCAGCGACGTGGCTGTGAGAGAAATCAAAGGACAGCAAAGCGATGTGGAAACAAAATGCAATGAACGTTTTTTACATGATTATTGGTTGCTTTATTGAAATCGAATGGACCGTCCCGCACAGTGTTTTGAGCCACCAGCTTGATCCAAATTCATATACCACTACTTCCACGACGACGGTTGTGTATCTGCGGACATATGAATTTCCCCAGCTTGAAGTACTTGCTGGGAGCCAAGATTCAGCGTAGACGCTGAGTTTTGTGGTATGTCTGAAAAGTATTGGAAGAATTAGGAGCATTAGAACAAGTAGGAGTATCCATATCACACGAATACGCGTGTTAACAAACAGCACATTGACATTCGTGAACTACAGATAAAGAATCACAGTCGCGACCCGCTAGGTTTGCTCTCCGATTGAAATTTCATTGCGCACGACGGAAAAAAAAAGGATCATTTCTCCGTAGTGTATTGTCGACTTTCAAACTTGCGACGTTTTTGATCACGCGGTGCTATGTGCAAGGATCCCGGCTACCTATGTGTCAGCGTACGGGGGGCAAATTTTTTATGATAGATCAGTATGCATCGATCAGGGAAGCTCTAGTCCTGTGTCGAAGCATTTCACAAAAGTCCTAGAGTGTGTAAAGGATTCGTAATGGTTGAGTACGAACTGCCTCTCCAAGCGTTACAAACCCACTGATCGATCCGCTCCAAATTTTATTGATCTCTTTTTCCGATCCTTTGAAAATGTATAATTTCCTTTGGTGTTTGTCAGTATTAAATGTTGTTCCATCAAATGGGTCTTAATCTCGTGAGCCTTTTTTGTGCAATTTTGTTCAACACAAAAAAACAGTTGGTCCATGTCGAATCTGTTTCTGTCAAGAAAAAATGAAAAAACAACATGACAAAGAACGATCTCGATAACCGATATGATTTTCGAATAGGTCTTAAAGATCTTCGTGTATAGTATAGGTGAGATCAGAATCGCAAATGAGGATCGATCCGCATTCCGCCCGCTATGATGCAAATCACTGGTAAGGCACATGATCTGGAATGACATGATCTATAGACAGCATTGCCCTGGTTCGGCGCACATTCACCGGATGGCGACGATTTGGCCCAAGATAAAAAACCATTTCCACAAAGGGTTTAGCTTGGGCCAAGCGTGTGGCTATTGGGCCGCCAATTGGCTTCTTCAGCGTCGCGCACTACAGAATCGCGCTCTGTATATTTTCGCACTTGCCACCGAATCACCAAGGGACTGAATCGATCGGGCAGCTTTAGTTACAAGTAGTAGCTTCGACCTAGAGCTAGGCTATTTGGGTAAAAATAAAACGGGGGCGGAAGTAGCACTAAAGCGTGGCAACAAGTGACCCGCTGACTCGCGCCCTTGAGTTAACCGGCCGGCCGGCCGGGCAGTCATTTAACTCGCGGCTTGAACGGTAGAGAATTCCTGGTTAAGTGCAAACAGCTCCAGTGGTGCTCGCTCTCTCGTTGTTATTGGCCGGCCGGCCGAACGCTTAGCGTGCGGGCGCGAGTTAGCAGTTGATGTTACCCCGCTCTTACAAATCGGCAACGAAGTAAAAACTGAAGTTGTTTGGTGAGTGGAACGCGCACATTTTGGGAAGAAAAACGCATGAATTGCGAGCCCCCGCCGAACTGTGGGCCTTTTGGAAAGAATTGCGGTGCTCTAACCTATCCATTTCGGAACTAGATTCTTCGAGCGGTGCTTCTCTTTCAATCAAAACCCAGGGCAGTCTTGAGAATATTGTCACCTACTTCGGGCATCTCGCCTCTTTGTGGAATAGTTACGTATGACAAGCAACGACCCGCATTCACAAACGATTTTTCTATAGCCCTGGTATCGAATAGAAAGCCTCACCCTGTGCAGCCACGGTATTATTCCGTAATAGTTGGCCCCGGCTGCTCCCGTGTTGTAAAACGTCCTCTGCCACGGTCGCTTGCAGAAGCGTCGTGTGAATAGCGACTGGGCCAGTATATTTTCACTTTCGCCTTCACCTTCAAGCGTAGCTACCTAAATATTGATTTGGATTACATGTGTGCAGCATATGCAGAACCATAGTTGTTGTTTTCTGTGGACACAGTTCAAGCTACCAATGTCGAAACTTGCAGGAGGAAAGTGCTGCTTGTTCGCCCTTCTCGTGAACTCGGCGCTCGCAGTAAAAGTAATGTCAGTTGTCTCGCCATTCGGCCTCCGCGAAGAAGCATCGTCGCCACACGCAGAACAAGTAGCCTCCGCGACTATAAATCATGCGAATGGTGGTCGCGATGGGCCGCGTCTGCATCGCGTCCGCCGGCATGTAGACCTCCGACAATTCGCGGAAGACGCTGCGACACACAGAAGCCCACAATCCCCGAGCCCGCAATCCCCGACGCAGACAGGACGACTGGACCGGAACGCACAATCAAGGACGACTCGACCGGAACGATTGGCGACGTACAGCTGCCCGCAACCCCCGACACACAGCCGCCCGCAATCCCCGACGCACAGCCGCCCGCAATCCCCGAGTCGCAGCATTGTGCTGGGATCGTTGCCGACCTACTCGATGGCGCGGGACAACAATGTGGATCATTTTTATATTGCATCGAGTTCGAGGCGAAACGGCAACGGCGATCATGTAGGGAGCGGCGCGACATCTTTGTCGGCCTTGCTGCCAAGGAGCAGAACGCCTTACCTGCTTAGGTCTCCTTCGGATATGTCGGATGATCGTCCAGCATCTTTATCTTTACTTTCCCCGTTCAGATTACCTCCATCGTTGTGGGATGAAGATGAATCTGGGTCAGACTATGAATCTAACTTTCTCGACGGGCCTGGTGCTGGCGGTTGAGAAAGATTCGCCAGTACGAGCACTACATTCCCGTGTGTCGGAACCTAAAGGACTTGCGCGACAAGTTAAATTTCATCGTGGAAAATCAAAATGACCACCGGGCGGTGTGCTGTTTCATTATCTTCTACAAAAATTTCATTTGGATACTTTCACTATATTGAAAACTAAAATCCCCAAGGGAAGTTTGAAAATGAGCACTGTAGCATAGCGAACTGAGAATATTTTTGGACTGATACTCCTAGCGCACTGATGCTTTCACTGTAAGCTGTACATAGCCCAGGGTAATAATAATTTCGCTTTCGAAAACATAAGCAAAGCTTTTTCAGAAAACCAGAAATACCTAGCTTTCAAGCTTCTACTTATCCAGGTCCAGCCACTATCTCTATCCCGTTGCACGAAGCTTGTTGATGCCAAGTTGCAAATTGTTCTTTTCGGATATATAAAAACAAGATCACCAAGGTGTGAACCTGTTCGAGCACACTCACGACCTTTAGCTTTCATACGCACTGCCTTTCAACAGCTTCTTTTGACGTGCCGGAGTGTGTGGTGTTGCGCACGCCTCTCGGCTACCGATCGACAGTGGTAACACTGAAAAGATCATACTTCACTGATAAAAACTAGCCGTCGTTTTTTTGAACTTGAATTTGACGAATCGCTACATAATTCTTTGTGTCGTTAACTTTCACGTTCCGTTCTGTCATTCCCAGCGATAAAAGAGTGTCAGAACGAAATGATGAAGTAGGGCAATGAAAAAACGATCACGAGTGGAGACAACTTCGACTGATCTTCATCACCTTCTGTAGCTTAATAGAGCTACTAGCTTTACTACCCCATCTGTTGGAAAATCTATCGTTGCTCACTGACTCATATTTTATCCTGCCCACTTGATTTTGATATGTGCAAAAATTCTGGTCATCTTGTCGTAACTTTATCTTTTTTTTCTCACGACCTGTCAAAAGTAAAACTCATGCTAATTCTTGTTTAGAAGAAGCCCCGGCGCATCAACATGGCTGAAGATTTCCCCAAGAACAGCAACAACCCTCGTTCTCCCAAGGACATTCTGGTCCAGCTTTGGGGCCAAAAGACGGGAAGTGGCATCGCGAACGTCCTTGAAGATTTTTTTGACGCTAAAGACGTTGATGCCAATGCTGACTGTAGCACGTTCGAGTATATAGCCGAGCAGTATTCCAAGGCCGCACCCGCAGACCGGAACAGCCGGGCCTCTCTGGGAGATGTTTTAGTAAGTGTCTTTGAGGACGCGGCGGATGCGCGCAACGCACTAACCGGTGGAGGACGGACTAATCCAGGAGTTCTGCATGTGTGCGTGAAGCGGGCGCAAGAAAGCCCGAATCCTCTTGCTGCGGTGCGGGGCGAAGACCTCGTTTTTGTTTCGCAAAAAATCAAAGAATATCCGCTGCAAATAGGTCTGGCTCTAGAAGGTTGGAGCTTGTGATGCTAGCTTTCCACAGTACCTCGGAAATTTGTATTGCATAACCAACAAAAGTCGCAGCCTCTTTTGTGCAAGCAAACACGCAGTTTCTCCTGCGGATTTCCCTTGAGAAAGCGCTCTGGAAAGTTGTCATGCTAGGTTGCATTCGTAACTGTTTCCATCATCCACATTTTAGCATCACAAGTTTCCAGACATCCAGGGATATTTGCATTTGATAGAGAACACCTTCCGAAACTTCCGATCTATGAAGCGCGGACGCATCCGCTTCGCGCCGGCTACTACCAGCTTCGAGCAATAACCAACAACCCGGACGACAGATTGAAAGTAGCTCCCAGTTCTAACAAAACCGTGCCTGATAGGACCACGCTGCAAGTCCTCCGGGAAGAGCGTGGGAAGATGCTGGAGGCACGAAACAAAAACAGGGAGAACGACTTTTCTGCCAAACGCCAGCTCCTTGATGATCTTCCAGACGAGAAGCCGTCTCTTATGAATAGGCGGTCTGTTCGTGGCGGCACCCCGCAGGATTTGTTGTCCCCTGGCGCCGCTTCCACCATGACCCCCATGTCGCGGCGAGCAGGTCCGACAGCGGCCGGCATGCCTGCTACTTTCGAGGGCCCCGCCGCGGGGGGAAGGACCGACAGACGCAGCCACGACCCTGAGCAAGCGGGCGGTGCGCCGGGTAGTAGTTCTACTGCTAATGATCGAGGACCTTCACAGGACGTTCTTGCAGCTGTGAACAAAGATAAGGAAATTAAAACGGCGCGAGGAAAAGCTTCTCTCGCAGCGCGCGTGAAAGATGCAGTCCTTCCCGGATATTTTGTTTTGGAGGGCACGGTCGCTGCTGGACTAACGCACAAGCTCGTGCAACTGCTGTTCGCATCGCCGTCACCGCAAGCCGCTGAATTCTTGCAAGGCGTGCTGAAATCCAACAAGCCTGGCACTGTTGCTGCTGCTACATCTTCTTCAAGTTTAACATCATCGTCCCGGAAGAGGAGCAACAACAACTACCAGGAGGGCAAGCACAACGGTCTGGAAGTGGACTTTTTCATCGAAGTGGGCCTCAGATTTTTCCAGAATTTCGCCGCGTTTGGCAACCACCTTTTACGCCTGATCGTGAACAGCGCACCGACAGCCTCAACTCCGAGTACTACAACACCAAATAGTGACTCATTACAACGCCCATCGGCTGCAACGTCCAGCTTCGAATTCAAGAGTTGGCTGGAGCAATCCCGTGACAAAATGGCGCAGCTTCCGACCTGGAGAAACAGTGTGGCAGCGATGCGAGCTGCGAGCCTGGAAGGTGTTTCATCGTCGTCCTCCTCCTCGTCCCCACGCCACGTTCTTTTTCGCGCCCCGGAGGAGCCTTTTTCCATCCCGCTGCCTGAAATGGCACAACAAGCGAAAGACCTCACCTTGAGGTCCTACAAAGAGGGCCGGGTTCTCGGCATGGTGCACCCGCGCGTGCTCGACGAAACGGACGAAGGGGTCGAGCGGCAACGGGTCGAACAAGCTGCAAATGTTGGCGGGTCAGAACAAGTTCTAGGCACTACGACTGTCACTGTGCACGAAGGAAATAAAAATATTACCAGAACAAACTACAACAACGCTACAAAGAATTTGGTCCTCGCAGACTCTTTTTCGCGATCTTTGCTCCCGTACGACTTTGACCAAATTTTCGATCAAAACATCGACGCTGCGCGGAAGCGGGCTTTGGGCCGCAGCGACCCTGCTGCCAGCGCAGACATGTTCGGGGACGAGGACCCTGACGGTGCGTCAATCGTAGCTCCTACGACCATATGAATTGCAAAAGTATCGTACTCGTAGTAATTGCAGTCATGCATGACAAGTCTGGTTCCTCAGCTTATTCAGCATTACAAATTCCATTTTTCCTTCTGGAAAAATTTGTAATGCTATTTTTACTAGTACGATACTTTTGCACAGGATAGACCACACCCAGAAATAACGAACGCGAGCAGGGGCACAGTTACGACATCAGCTTCGGAACTGTGTTGATGTTGCATCCGGCGAAGCAAATCAAACAAAATAGGCAGGTAAGACCACAACAAGCACGAGTCATGCATCAGGACATTACGCAGCAGCAGGTCGAGACCACACCGGACGGCACGATGAAAAGAGTGCGTCTTGGTACAGCACAACCCTCTCCTGGCGCTGCAACGAGAGGACCCTCCTCCCAACACGCCGGAACAATTCTTGCGCCTCCTTCCAAGAGCCAGTCCTCGAGTTTTATTCGACCTCCCGTGCAAGAACACGGGCCCGGATCAGCAACCGCATCCGGTGGCATTGCTGCCGTGCGTCCGGGAAAGCCACGCCAAGCTGCAAAAGCAAAAGCAATTCGCTCTAGTACCCGAACGGGTGAGACGGAGGCTGCGTTCCTGGAGAGAATCGGTCTGTTCGCAGCAGCATCTTCGCCCAACAGTAGTTCTGGGCTCCTCGGGGCACCAGATCATGGAAAACTAGAGGACGCCAGCGGGCAATTCGCCCGGCCCGAGGCGAGTCTGCAGCAACTGTTTGAGTCAGGCGTTCCCGAGGAAAATGCGAGCAGCCAGTTTGCGCGACCAGAGAGAATTTCGCGGACAGGACCTGCCGGCTCGTCTTCACGAGGAGGAGGACCTGCTACCGCATTTTTCGCAAGGAGCAGTAGCTCTAGCAGCTCCCATGCAGCTACGAGTAGGGCTGTGGAAGCGCAACTTCTAGCTGCCCCTGGTTCATCAGGAGGACTACATCGACGAGATGCTGGGGCGGGTCGTGAGCTCGCGGATAGCAAAGCCAGCGGCCGCATCAATCCTGCTTTGATGCAGAAGGCAGCTCCTGGAGGAGGTCCTCGTGGTGCGGACCAAGCCGTAGACACCGCTCTGTACGAAGTGCCAATGACTTTGTGTTGCAATCCCGGGAAAGCTGTGGAGCAAGTCGCGGACAGGTTGCGGTACCCACCCGAGAGCATGGAAGCGTGGCTGAACCCCTTTTCCTCGGCGCCGGAACAGAGGTTTGCAGGAACAGTATACGACCACATTGACGGCATCCAGCGCAGCGAGGTTGATCGCCTCCTGCTCGAGCTGGGGGTACACCGCACCGACATGCGGGGCTTTTACGCGCAAAACTTCCAAGGGATGGTTGACAGAAATCACACGGTATCGGACAGAGCTGTGCGGCAGATGCTGTACTCGCACGCCAAAGTTTTTCCGACTGTGCTGACCCAGGCGGGATTGCGGAAGTTGACGCCGCATCCCTGGGAGTGCACGGACCTGCTGATCCCGAACCCGGATGCCGAACGCGAGTGCGACATATTCTGACGAAAAATCCCCCCTCCCCATATTGAAAAAACATCCTTCTGAGAATTTGTGATGCAGATTTGTGACCACAAATCCTGACTGTCTTGCAAGAAGGCAAGGCCAGAGAGTCCGCCGCATTATGCAGGCGGTTTGTGATGCTGTTGGGCTTACAGAGCCGACATTTGTCTTCACGCTAGTCGCTTACGTTCAAACCTCTCGCCTCAGGCTTGGCATATGCCTGCAGTCCTCTCCGGCAGGACAGACCTGATTTGTGTACTTACGCAGATCCAGCATCAGAAATTTCGTTTCGATATGGGGAGGGGGGATCTTTTTCTTTGATACGACACGCCGCAGCTTTGGAGCGCTACGGAGTCGCTGCGGGCGGAGCAGGCTCGCACCGTGACCTGGATGCAAAAAATGGACCATGATCTGAGAGATGACCGGGACGCGTACCCAGAGGCACAAGAACAACCCGCCGAGGCTGCGGGGGCTCTTGATCTTGATCTTCTCGCGCCCCCGTCTCGTCGTCCACAAAAAACGTTTAGCGTTCAGTGGTCGCTCTATTCTGCCGGAAATGATTTTATCAAGGACAAAGCGCAGGTAGGTAAAAATCACAGGAAAGTTGGGGGCCTTGGAGCTGCCGACGCTGCTCCGGAAGCGGCCTGGAATCTCGAGCTCAGCTTGGACATTCGCTACCGAGCTCGCGGTGGCGTGCTGGCGGATAGCATGGGAACCGGGAAAACTGTTACCACCATCGGATTTCTGTGCCATGACCTGCAGGACATCTACAGTGACAAGCTGCCGGCCAAACCGAAAGCGAAGGGGACAGCGAAAAAAGGGGCGGCAAAAGCGCTGGCGAAGCAGGCTCTATTGCGATCGAACAAACGACAAAGAGCTACTAATGCAGCAGGCGATGAACTGAAGGAAAACAAAAGCAGTGGAGACGAGGACGCAGCGATGTCGAAAAGGGGCAAAAAAGTGAGAAAGAAAAAAGTGATTACGCCGCTCTCTGACGAGTCGGACCCGGAGAGGGAAGCTCCATCGGCTGCTGCATCTTCTTCGCGACGAGAACTCCGACCAGGGACGACGAGCCAAGCGGCTCCTTTCGGGTCTTTGTTGTTTGGTGCAAATACTAACGACGTTCCGTATTCAATGGCAGAGGGGGCGGATAGTTCGGATTCCGACCTGCTGCAACACTCGGGGCATGAAGCGAACCGGATTGCCATGGGCCTTCCATCCTCGGGGGGCCGTGCGCGGCGGGAAGCGCAGCCACAGAACAAAAACCGGGATCGGTCAGGGAGCTTGTCCTCTTCGTCTGCGGAGGGGGACCACAGTGATGATTCGTCCTCATCTTCGCGCAGCACAACTTCGGATTCCGTGGTTCTGGAACATCAAGAACCTACTACGCAAAGAACCGCAAACAAGAAAAGCAGCACTGGTGGAGGTCCTGCACGAGGACCGAATTCTAGTCGTGGTACAGCTTCAGCTTCTGCAGCTGCAAAGACGAAACTTCAACCTCCGGCCTCGCAGCTGGAACGTCAGCTTGGTGGAGGAGGAGGTCCGACGTCAGCCGCAAGTTCTAGTTCCAAGCCCCCCGTTGCCATCGGCACTGGCGGGGGCCCCTTGAACAAGCCCGGTCGGACGAAGTACCAGGTGTGCGACGAGAAGCTCCACCAGGTTCTGCGGAAGATCGACGCAAACATCCCCGCGCACGACCGACGGTTCTACTTCCCCAGCCGGGCCACCTTGGTCCTCGCGCCGGAGAAGCAGCTGGCCCGACAGTGGGACGAAATGATCAAGAAGTTCACGCAGCCGGACGCCGTCAGCGTGCTCCGCTTGATGAAGTGGGACCAGCTGAAGCTGCTGAAGAAATCCGACATTGCGGAGAAATACGACGTGATTCTCGTTTCCTTGAGCGACGTGCTGCAGAAACAGAAGTACCAGGAGCGCATTCGCAGCCTGTGCGGCCCCGACACCTACGCGTCCGAGGAGCAACTGTGCGAGCTGTTCGCGAAACCAGTTCCAATGCAGTATTCCGAAGTCTTCACCGAGCTCCAGCGCCGCGTTGCCGACGGGAAACGGCGGATGCCGGAACCCACGAGAGCAAGGGAGACGGCGACCACTAGTACCACGGTGAATACCAAACTACCAGCAGGTCGCGCTAGTAAGCGCACGAACAACGCTGCGGGTCGTGAACTGCAGGGAGTGGCAGCAGGAATAACCTTCGACAGTGCATTTTTACCAGCGAGCGGACCGCCCGAGGAGGTCGTGGAGGACCTTGCAGAGGACTTCCATTTTCCGGTACTGGAAATGTTTTATTTTCGGCGGATCATTTTTGACGAGTTCCACCAATATTGCGACCGGGACGGCGAATCCATCGCGGAACTCGAAGCGAAGCTGCGTCGAACAGACGAGCACAGGCCTGCGAAAACCAACAACCGGCGGCCCGGTATCCGGGAAGTCGCCACCTCTAGAAGTAGTTCCACCGGCGGGGCAGGGGCACCACTACATCAACTTCCAGGTGGAGCCACGTCGAAACAGCAGGCGGCCGCCAGTGCTAAACTTGTGAGGGACAATAAGGTCCAGAACGTGAACAGCCTGACGCGGCTGCAGCACTTGAAAGGTCTGGCTGCCTTTGGGCTTTCCGCGACCCCGCCCTGTGTGACGCTGGACGGTATCGACAAGACCAGTTGCTTGTTGCAAAAATTGGACCTTCTTCTGGACAAGACTGCCTGCACGAAGCGGTGGGAGTACTTCCAGCGGGGCGGGCAAAACGGCCTGCGCTACTTGGATACGTTTTGCCGGCAGACGCGGATGAACACCTACGTCGACAGCATTGAAGTTATCGACCGCAAAATTCCGGTGGAACTGACCGCCGCGGAGCACACTTTGTACCTGGACCTGTTTCGGGAGTTGAACTACAAGGGCAAGAATCTGGACCTTATCAAATGTAAAAATGTCTGGGTCTGGAAGATTGCAACTTGTGATGCTGCGTCTGCATTATCCAAAATTTTGTATTGCATGAACAGCAGAAGAGGTCTGGTTTTGGCCACGGCGAGAGGGCATTTCTCATGCGGTATAGGCATCAGAAAGCCCTCACAAGACCTGTGATGCTAGGGCATGCATCGCAGACATCAGCAGTCATGCAAAATGTGCATGACAAACCTTGCATCCTTCCAGACCCAGACATTTTTACAGTTGATAGACCTGCTTCGGGAGCAAAACGCCAGGCTGGAGGCCGGAGAGATGGTGGTGGACGACCCAACTGTGGCCGCAGCTTTTAGTCTGACATCAAGTAGAAACAGCAGCACGACGACGACCAGCGCTAGAAGTCGTGCTGCGGCCCTGTACAGCGCGACGTCGACAAATCTTTCGCAAGAACGCGGCAGAACATTGGACGACACCTCCGAGCAGCCCGTTTTGACGGCGAACACGTTGAAGACCCGGACGAGGCTGCTGAAATTGTGCTCCTTCACTTCCACGATGCAGGATTGCAAAGACCGGTACCCTATGCATTGCAAAAGTATGGTACTCTTATAAATGCATTACAAATTTCCTCAGCATGAGAATAAAATCTGTAATGCGAATTTACCTTAAAAAAAGGTAAGAGAGGGAATCAGACTTAGTAAACGGAATCAGACTAATGGAATCAGACTACAAGTGGAATCAGTATAGTAGAATCAGCATAATGAGTAGAATCAAGATACTAGAATCAAGCTTATGGATAGAATCAGGAGAAGCGGACTCTGAGTACGTCGACGAATGTGCTGGCCGCGCATCTCTATCGTATGCATTCGAAACGCTCTCTCCTTTGGTCCATCATGTTTTGCAGCTCCACCGGGTCGCTTTGGTCTCCTCGCAACTTCGCCCGAAGTTCTTGAATGCTGTGCGTTGCGATTCTACTTGGGGACTTAGTTTGCATGTTGGGTATGTATGTCTGCTTAGCTGTTTCCGTTCGCTCCTCGGCGCACTTCATGCACGACCACTTTAAAACAGACACGCGCCAGGAGTTTGCTATTGGCGATCCCGGTTGACAAGGTGAAATCTGAAGTAGCCAAAAAAACCGTAAAGGGTAGAAAAATAAGCGCCAACTATAGAAAAGAGAAACTAGAAGAACTACGTCCATCCACTGCGTTCTGTCTATTGTTTCTCTGTGCCCCTACTTCGCTGCTTTGCTTCTAGATTGCATCAAAAAAGCGCGCAAAAGTGCGATGCTTTGTGGGAGCAGAATTTCCGGACTTAGCCGAAAAACAGCTCTTCTTTGCGATATTTGTTGAAAAATAACGGGGGAACTCTCGCAAATTTTTAAATATCGGCCTCGTTTTTCGTGTTTTTACTTAGCGAAACCCGGCCGAGACAGGCCGAGGGGGATGATAGGCGCTGCCTCACAGCAGCGCAGACTGTGCCGCGCGTGCTCGCAGCAAGCTCTGCTGGCCATTCGTTCAGGCGCATCTGTGAGCCCCTTGCTCTGTAATGGCGCGCAGAAGCGCGGCGCTATATATGTGCCGCGGCCGCCGCGTTCGATGCTCTCCATCCCGCCCTGCCTGTCCTGGTCTGTCCTCCCGCGCCCCGCCCCGGCTGCGTTGGAGCTGCGCTCCAGGCCTTGCGCACCGATTGACGGACCAGGCGGCCCCCCCGCCCGTTGTTCGCTCGGTGGGCCGCCTAGAAAGTTGCTCAGGTTGGTACATCGTCGCACAGGCCGGGGCCGTCGGTGCTTCGATTTTTGGGTGGGGCGACTCCACTCGCATTGCAAGTGGTCGGGGCCGCAGTGGCGCAGATGTGTCGGCTGGGACTGCCCTGCTCCCCCAGGCGCCGCCCCCCGACCTAGGGGTAGCCACCTTCCCAAGGGCGCAGCCATCTGTATGTCGCAGCAGGGCGGCTCCCATAGGCTAGCGACGTGGCACCGCCGAGCATAGAGGCGGGGCGTGCCGGCGGCGAGGCTGTCTTCCCGGTCCTTGTCCGCCTGTGACTGTGAGCAGCGCCTCCCGGCACGGGCGGTGGCGCCCCGGCACTGCCCAGGTCGACAGGGATAGATAGAAGTCGAGCACTTCGAGCTTGGTCTTTTGTTTTGCGATCGATCAACGTTCGAACCCCTGCCCGCGTGCAACTGAACCGAGTGAACTTTTCTGATCTCTGAGCACGATTATGGGAGGCGCTCACCCTCCCCTTTCTCATACTCGCGCAGGGGAGTGTGAAAGGTGTCGAGGTGCGTGGGGGGGGGGGAGCGAAGACACGCCCCAGCAAATGGCGGGCGTGGGGCTTGTCGGGTCGGTGTTTGGCATGTGCACGCATGTTGGCCGTTTTTTCGTGGCTCCCTCTGCGTTTTCCCAGCAGCCGACCGCGCGCGGGCGCAAGCAGCGCACGGACTGGATAGCGCAGCACTAGTTTGATTCCACTAGTCTGATTCCACTGGTAAAGCTGATTCCATTAGCCTGATTCCATGAATAAGTCTGATTCCGTAAATCCTTTAGTCTGATACCATCGACGACCACTAAGACTTATAATGCATGAATGCAACACGAGTGCGATACTTTTGCACAGGATATACCCGGAGAAAAAACGAGAGGTGCTCCGGCACCAGAAAGAGGTGGAGGAGCAACTGCTGCTGTTCGAGTTCTTTATGCGGTACGCTGACCTGATGCGGGCCTACCAGGGCAACAATCCGCGGACGTTGAGCTATGCATTGCAAAAGTATCGTACTCGTCTCTATAAAGGCATTACAAATTTCCTCAGCATGAGAAATAAAATTTGTCATCCTGATTTCCCTCAAGAAAAATACTTGGAATGCATATGCAAAACATGCATTTATACGAGTACGATGCTTTTGCACAGGATATGAGCCGGATGAACCTCATGTTCGAGGAAGACATACGCACCGAGAGTGAAGTGGCCGTTTTCGGAGTTACGAAAGCGAAAGCCGAGGAAGTCGTGGTCCGGCAGCGCGGACAGCCTCCCGGTGAAGATGATCCACTCCGCGGCCGCGACAACAAAAATGCAGCATGCGCGAGTTATGCACTGCATCAAAACCATAAGTATCGTACTAGTATAAATTGCATTACAAATTTTTGTCCTCAAAGACAAGAAGAAATTGTAATCCTGATTTGCTTAAGGTAGAACATCAACATTTGTCATGCTGCATGACAACTGCAATTCATCCGAGCTGGCGATACTTTATTTGCAGTGGATGCGAGTCTTGTTCGAGATTTGGAGGCGCGGCGAAAGGAGTACAAGGATAGAGTGTTAGGGCATGAGTGGTATGAGGACGCGGCCGAGCAGAACGAGAAGGACGGAAAAATGACGCTTTTCGACGGCATGCTGTTCCGTTTGAATTGGAGGCGGGAAACTCCAAGTTCGAAGCTGGTTCTGGGTCCTTCCAGTCGCGCAGTGATGCTGTTGCACCACGTGAAGGATGTCTTTGGCGACTCTGCCTGCCTCTGGGGCGGACGAGTCCTCAAGGATTTTGGGCTGGACGACCCGGACGATGACGCTCGTGTTGCCCAGGCGGGTCTCTCTGCCTATCAAATGCAAAAATGCCCGGGCCTGAAAGAGTCATGCTGTTTTTGCATGACACAGAAGGTCTGGCATGGAAGATCTAGCGTCACAGGTTTCATCGAGAAGCTTCCGCAATGCCGAATCCGCGTGACAAATCCCCCATTTTGGTGACAGAAATAAGTGGGTAGCTTTTGCTACCTATGCATGAGAGATTTTTCTGTGTTTTGAAATGCGCATGATCGTAAGGCTGTATTCTTCCAGACCCAGACATATTTGCAATCCATAGACCGTACCACCGAGGAGAGGGCCTCCCAGATGAACCGGAAGACCTGATGCAGGTTGTCGCCTGCCGCATTCACCGGATCGTGCACGGAATGGCTCATGGCCAGCTCTCCAACGCACGCCTGGAAAGTTTGGTTTCCAAGTTCGCCGCAAATCTGTTTGGGCTGGACACGCAAGAATCGTCCCGGCTACAATTCCGTCGGCAGAAGAATAATAAATCCGGTCGTACTACCGCGCCGGGGCTGTACGCGGATATTTTCCTAGACGCCAGGGAGTTCGAAATGTTTTGCGAAATCAATGATTTTCAAATAGAGCAGGACATGGGCAGTGGGCGCGACAACATTGAAACGAGATGGAAAGCGAGGGAGGCCATGGCACTGGTTTCGGCGCGCGACCCGGGCCCCGGAAAGCGGACGCGACGGCACCTCGCGGGCTTTTGCGACCGCCACGAGCATATCAAATGTAAAAGTGTCTGGGTCTGGAAGAATGCAATTTGTCATGCTAAATCTGAAGCATGCAAAAATCTGTGTTGCATGATTACCAAAAGTCGTCCAGTTTTGACCATGTCGGGAGGGAGTTTCTCATGCGGGATAGGCATGAGAGAGATCGCACAGAATCTGTCATGCTAGGTCCTGCATTCCAGACCTCGTGGGTCATCGAAAAGCTGCATGACAAATCGCGCATTCTTCCAGACCCAGACATTTTTACATTTGATAGAGCACCGGTTTTCGCGGGAAGAGTTCCGGCGGCTCATGCGGCTCTATATGAGGGGGTTCTCAATCGTTCCATTCTCTACTGTTACAGGGATTTGTCATGCAAATTTGCCATGCGTCTCTACATTTATCACGCTGCCTCGCATTTTTACAGGTTCGCGATTCGCTAAATAGCATTTAGATTCTACCGCCAAACAATCTGTAATGCAAAAGGCGCATCAATCTTCCCCCACCCCCTATACACTTTTGCCATTCTTGCATTACAAGTTCATGCAACAGTTCAGAAGGTAACCGATTTGAGAACGCCATACTGTACGGCCGGAGCATTGGACGTCTGGACCCAAAACTAGATGTTTTTCAGAATGTCAGCGACAGCTACAGTGCTTACCTGCATTTTCGAAAACTTCTCCTACGCGACGACAACGCAACTACAAGCGTAGACGGTGGACTAGTACACCAGCAGGGCGGCAGGGGCTCTGTAGATGAAGTTGACACGACCGAGTTGATTGACGCCCAACTGGACTCCGGCAAGCCAATGCTGCTCGACGTCATGACGCACTTTCTCCCCAAAATCGCCTTATCGAAAAACAGTCCGTTCTATGACAGTGCACAACTTGATGATGTTCTCGTTCCCGGCCCCTCATTTTTTGTGTGCCATGAATACAAAGACGAACTACTTACACACCATCACACGTGTAGCCTGTGCATGACAAGTTCATGGGCCCCCGCGGCCGGAATGTAGTACCGTAATATGGTGTCGTTCCTGAATTTGTAGTCATGCAAACAGTGTCACAAGGCAGCAACTACGTTCATCCTGAATTTAGCATGGCAAAAATTGAGAGATGAAGAGCAAGGGGACCACGACCACGAGCACGAGTTGTACACTGTCATACGCTCCGAGACACCGACGAGCTCCTCGATGCTTGTGGAACTGATTTTCAATCGGTGCTGATAACTTTGTATCGGTTCATCGAGGAAGTGTTTGTGCCGAAGCTGCAAGTGTTGCGGGACGCCACCAAGTCACTGCAGTTTTTCTCTCAGGCGCTCCGCGCGTTTCTGAAGACGAGCACCAGCGGGGGCAGAGAAGAGGAACCAACGACAGGATCTCCGGGAGGAAATGGTGCTGCCGGCGCAGCTCTGGACTCCAGTTTGGACGAGG
This sequence comes from Amoebophrya sp. A120, assembly GCA_905178155.1. Classification (NCBI taxonomy): domain Eukaryota; class Dinophyceae; order Syndiniales; family Amoebophryaceae; genus Amoebophrya; species Amoebophrya sp. A120. The sequence goes on from CAJINV010000030.1 coordinate 59,957, forward strand.
TGGAAGAGGAGGAGGAGAAGAACCAGAAGCAGGAAAGCAAACGCCCGGTAACAGCTTCTTCCGTCGTAGCACAACTCGAACCAAAACTAGTTCCTGGACCACAACTCAAGCACCTGTTTGACCCTGCGAATTACAACGAGAAGAGTGCAACCTGGTTGACCCTGCCGAAACAGCGTCCGACTCGTCGTGCTAAAGCCGCTGCTGGGGGCGCAGCAGGTTCATCTTCCACTGCAGCCGCCTCCGGGGTTAATGGAGGTCAAGACCAGGAGGAGCAGGTTATCTGCACGATTTGCCACGAAGAGATCGTTGACAAGCCGTACGACCACGACGGCACGGGCATGGGAGTATCGGATTGCGTCATTCTCGCCTGCGGGCACATCTTTTGCCGGTTCTGTCTGGAGATGCACCTGCAAACGAACAAACGGGATTGTCCCACTTGTCGGGAGAGCCTGCCTCCGGACAACAAAGACGCCTACTTCTCCCTGGCGAAAGAAATGTCGGCGTTGCAGCAGGAAGACCTCAGGAGGGAGCAGCAAAACCAGCAAATTCGGAGCGGTGCTATTTATATCGCTCAAAGATTTCCCTTTACGTGGGTGCATGTCAAATGTGGCTTTACGACAAACTACAGATTGAGATTGCTAGCGCTAGGGATGAAGGTTCGGTCCACAAAAGATGAATACGAATTTGACTTTCAAGCACGTTTTGATCGATAGACAAAACCTTTCGCAGCGCAAATGGAAATGCCAAACGTAAGTATCAGTATCTCCTCTTTCTAAGCTATAGAAAACATCTTTTTCTACTTTTAGGTACAGCAATCGATTGGCACAAGATTCGAGCTTTGCACGGCAGCAAACTCTGCAAGGTAATCTTCACATCTTCCTTTGTACAGCGTGAAAAACAATGCCATCAGGATACATGTTTTTTCATCAATGGATCATCATCATCCGTGCATTACGTGCCGTACCTACGAAATATTGCTTGAATGAAAATGGCATTATAGCATTAGTTCATAGGCATCAAATCGACGAGAAAGAAACAAATCCACCACAGCCAGCACCGAACAATCATGTTATTTCTTTCTACTACTCTATCAGGTCGCGCAGACGCTTCAAGACGACATTCCGTTACAGGACAAGTGTATTCTCTTCGTCCAGTGGCCCGAGCTGCAAAGCAAGATTCTGAAGTGCTTCAAAGACTGCGGGTTCCACGCCGCGAGCCTCACCGCCGGCCGTGTGGGCCCTGTGGATGATCATCATGAACGAGCCGGCAAAGGAGCTAGTGCGAGTCGAGGGGCTGCGGAGGTTCTTAGTGGCGCAGCGGCATCTGCGTCTTCCGCAAGCTGCGCCACGGGACGAGGAGCAGCAGGGACGTCGAAAAAATACACCCAGATGAAAAACGACCAGGAGCAGCTGACTGCCGAAGAGCAGAAGCGGAGCAAGAGTTCGATCATCGACCATTTTCTGGACAAGAAGAACCCGCTGCGCATTCTCATCCTGTCCCTGGATCAGCAGGCGACGGGGCTGAACCTGCAAGTGGCCCACCACGTGCTGTTTCTGCATCCCATGAACACGGCGGACTTTCAAGAGGGGATCTCCGCGGAAATGCAGGCGATCGGCCGGGTCCGGCGAGTGGGCCAGGAATCGAAGCAGATCTTCGTGTGGCGGTTTTTCGCGAAGAATACCGTGGAGGAGGAAGTCACGTTGCAGCACGAAATGGAAGTGAAAATATCCAAGCTGGAATACCAGCTAGAATGTCACGGAATGATGTGTTAGATGTGAGTGAGCAGGTGCTGCAGAACGATGCTGGTCATGATCTCTTCACCCGTTTATATGTCTTGCATGCGTATTAACCGTAAGTATCTATGTAGTATCATGAGAACATTTTTTATTCCAGATGTCAGCATCTTTTTTGTTTGTCATTTTCAGGTTGTAAGAACATCCAAGAAAACACTAACACCTGGGCCGCACAGCCAACACGATGCGCTAGCTTTTTTTCCAGACGATAACGACGTCGGTTTGGTGGGAGAGGCGAATTGCTCCAGTTTGCGCAGGAGAGCAACCGTGCCTAGCCTGGGAAAGTTGAGAACAGGAGGCGAAGAGAAGTTTTTCAGCGTAGGTCGTGGAAGAGCCTTCTCTATACTAGTCCAAAAACCCAATTCATCACAGCAGATCACCACGTGCACGTTCGTAGACAAGCTTAAGGAAACTTGAACTGAAAAAGAGGAACACGTCTGTTTTATATATTTGTATTCAGTTTACTCAAAAGTAGGTACAACATAGTCCCAGGTGGACAATCAACGAGGACCTGCCGGAGGGCCAACAAGCCCCGGCGCCAAGGGCGGGTCGAAATTTACTCTAAAAAATCGGCCCCATACCTTCGGGGAAAGCGTTCGGGGAGCCAACAAGCCTCGGGGCCCGAAGCGCGCGGGCCGGAATTTGCTGTAAAAAATCGGCCCTATACCTTCAGGGAAAGCTGCCGGGGGGCCAACAAGCCCCGGGGCCAAGAGCGGGTCGAGATTTGCTCTAAAAAATCAGCCCCATACCGTCGGGGAAAGCGCTCGGCGAGCCAACAAGCCTCGGGGCCCGAAGCGCGCGGGCCGGAATTTGCTGTAAAAAATCGGCCCTATACCTTCGGGGAAAGCTGCCGGGGGACCAACAAGCCCCGGGGCCAAGGGCGGGTCGAGGTTTGCTCTAAAAAATCGGCCCCACACCGTCGGGGAAAGCGCATGGTGAGCCAACAAGCCTCGGGGCCCGAAGCGCGCGGGCCGGAATTTGCTGTAAAAAATCGGCCCTATACCTTCGGAGAAAGCTGCCGGGGGGCCAACAAGCCTCGGGGCCAAGGGCGGGTCGAGATTTGCTCTAAAAAATCGGCCCCATACCGTCGGGGAAAGCGCTCGGTAAGCCACAAAGCCTCGGGGCCCGAAGCGCGCGGGCCGGAATTTGCTGTAAAAAATCGGCCCTATACCGTCGGGGAAAGCTTCCGGGGGGCCAACAAGCCCCGGGGCCTAGGGCGGGTGGAGATTTGCTTTAAAAAATCAGCCCCATACCGTCGGGGAAAGCGCTCGGTGAGCCAACAAGCCGCGGGGCCCGAAGCGCGCTGGCCGGAATTTACTGTAAAAAATCGGCCCGATACCTTCGGGGAAAGCTGCCGGGGGGCCAACAAGCCCCGGGGCCAAGGGCGGGTCGAGATTTGCTCTACAAAATCGGCCCCATACCGTCGGGGAAAGCGCTCGGTGAGCCAGCAAGCCTCGGGGCCCGAAGCGCGCGGGCCGGAATTTGCTGTGAAAAATCACCCCCATACCTTCGCGGAAAGCTGCCGGGGGACCAAAAGGCCCCGGGGCCAAGGGCGGGTCGAGGTTTGCTCTAAAAAATCGGCCCCATACCGTGGGGGAAAGCGGTCGGAGAGCCAACAAGCCCCGGGGCCCGAGGCGCGGGGGCCGCAGTTTGCTGTAAAAAACCGGCCCTATACCTTCGGGGAAAGCTGCCGGGGGGCCAACAAGCCTAGCCCAGGCGCCAAGGGCGGGGCGAAATTTTTGGTAAAAAAATCGGCCCCATACCGTCGGGGAAAGCGGTCGGAGGGTCAACACGCCTCGGGGTCCGAGGCAAGGGGGCCGGAATTTGCTGGAAAAAAGGGCTACGACTGCTGAGTTGATACAGATGGACCGATGTAATTTATTTTGTGCGCCTGGTCCGCCCATCCCAAGCCCAAGAAGCTACATTTGAATAAAGAAAGCAAAATTGTTCCGCGCGAAAATGAAACGAAGTAATTGTATGTACTTAGCATCACAAATGGAAATGGTAATCAAAAATGTCGTGTCTTTGCAATGAAGCACTACCAAGAAATGCGATTTTCTGTGTATTGTTCCTTCGAGACAGCCACAGTGATATTGCCATGTTGAACCAAGAGTATTGACAGGTACAAGCAACCGAAAAACGAACATTGGCCCGCGTGCGCCAGTAATGGTGTTGGAGTTGGTGTTCACATATAGCATGAGGCGGCTTTTTTTTCCTAAGCTCGTGCAGCCGTTCATGTGGAGATGTGTATCAAACAAAAACTTCGACTTCGTTTTTAGAGGGACCAAAAGAGCGAAGCGCTTTGATACGGGGCAGAAAAAATTGGATTTGTAAACACAGCAATAGGCCATTTCGTTTGCATTACTTCGTTTCATCGTTTTGTCGCTTTCCTTTTGAGTAGCTTCTCTTCGCAACCACTTTTGGGTCTGGAATTGCTCGTTGCGCTGGTGAAAATGCAACTTGGCCGCGGCTGAGTTGCTGAAAAATCCAGAGAGGAGCAGCAGACCTGGAAACAATTTTCTTGGAAAAAAAATCGGCCCAAGAGATCCTGATGACGAGCGCCAAAAGGCTTCCGGATTGGGCTTGATTTTTTTGGCGGATTCCGCATCCACTTTTCGGACCGGAAAAATCGCATCGGGGCGTGCGGAGTAGGGAGGAAAAAGTTGGCGGATTCCGCATCCACTTTTCGGACCGGAAAAATCGCATCAGGGCGTGCGGGATAGGGGGGAAAAAGTTGGCGGATTCCGCATCCACTTTTCGGACCGGAAAAATCGCATCAGGGCGTGCGGGATAGGGGGGAAAAAGTT
>CAJINV010000030.1:77983-175726 GCA_905178155.1 Amoebophrya sp. A120
ACGCGAACATGTCGCGGGCAGGAGCCAGGACGCGACCATGCCGCGTCCAAGAGCCAGGACGCGAACATGTCGGGGGCAGGAGCCAGGACGCGGACATGCCGCGTCCAAGACCCAGGACGCGAACATGTCGCGTCCGAGAGCCAGGACGCGGACATGCCGCGTCCAAGACCCAGGACGCGAACATGTCGCGTCCAAGAGCCAGGACGCGAACATGTCGCGTCCAAGAGCCAGGGCGCGGACATGTCGCGCCCAAGAGCCAGGACGCGGACATGCCGCGTCCAAGACCCAGGACGCGGACATGTCGCGTCCAAGAGCCAGGACGCGGACATGTCGTGTCCAAAAGCCAGGGCGCGGACATGTCGTGTCCAAAAGCCAGGCCGCCAACATGTGCGTGGCGGGCAGGAGCCAGGACCCAACATTTGGCGTCACAGAGCCAGGACGCCACCACTTGGGGTCCTGAAACCGGCACGCCAACATGCGGCGTCCAACAGCCGGACGCCAGCATTTGGCGTCCCGCCCCCACGGCTGGAACGACAGCGCTTGGCGTTCCGGAGCCAGGACGCCAAAATGTGGCGTCCTGGAGCCGGGACCGACCGCTCGCCGGAGCGGAGGGCTTCATGCCTGACTGTGAGATACATTGCAAGCTCCACAAACTCCAACGACGAATTCCAGCCGGAGGTCGTCGGAAGCAAGGCCGCTTCTGAGGAGGGATACTCAGACGGCGCACCGCGTAGCGCTGTCATTTTTGCAGGGGCCACGAAAACCTGCCGTAAAACGGGCCCACAACAAACACAAGCTGAGATACGAAATCCTGCTCGACCCTGATTTTCCCCCCGAAATCCCAGAAAAAGAGGTGCCGAGCCCGGAATTTCCCCCCGAATCCCGGGAAAAGTCCGTTCCTGACCTTGAATTTTCCCCCCCGCACTTTTCCGAGGGGCGGCGAGCTGGAGTGTGGTTCTCCGAGAACCGCACTCGCAGTACCATCCCCACCCACTCCAACCTGAGACACGAAATACTGCTCGGCCCTGATTTTCCCCCCGCAATCCCGGAAAAAGCAGTGCCGGGCCCGGAATTTCCCCCCAAATCCAGGGAAAAGCCTGTGCCTGACCTCGAATTTGCCCCACCGCGCTTTCCCTAGGAGCTGCTCGTTGGAGTGCGGTTCTCCGAGAGCCCTGCTTCACCTGCTAGTTGGAGTGCGGTTCGATTCCACCTGCTTCCCGCCGGCGGGAAGCAGGTGAAGCTGGGGCGCCGATCTCGGCTCCGCCTGCTTCCCGCCGGCGGGAAGCAGGTGATTGAAGCTGGCTCGCCGATCTCGGCTCCGCCTGCTTCCCGCCGGCGGGAAGCAGGTGAAGCTGGCTCGCCGATCTCGGCTCCACCTGCTCCCCGCCGGCGGGAAGCAGGTGAAGCTGGGGCGCCGATCTCGGCTCCACCTGCTTCCCGCCGGCGGGAAGCAGGTGAAGCTGGGGCGCCGATCTCGGCTCCACCTGCTTCCCGCCGGCGGGAAGCAGGTGAAGCTGGGGCGCCGATCTCGGCTCCACCTGCTTCCCGCCGGCGGGAAGCAGGTGAAGCTGGGGCGCCGATCTCGGCTCCACCTGCTTCCCGCCGGCGGGAAGCAGGTGAAGCTGGGGCGCCGATCTCGGCTCCACCTGCTTCCCGCCGGCGGGAAGCAGGTGAAGCTGGGGCGCCGATCTCGGCTCCACCTGCTTCCCGCCGGCGGGAAGCAGGTGAAGCTGGGGCGCCGATCTCGGCTCCACCTGCTCCCCGCCGGCGGGAAGCAGGTGAAGCTGGGGCGCCGATCTCGGCTCCACCTGCTCCCCGCCGGCGGGAAGCAGGTGAAGCTGGGGCGCCGATCTCGGCTCCACCTGCTCCCCGCCGGCGGGAAGCAGGTGAAGCTGGGGCGCCGATCTCGGCTCCACCTGCTCCCCGCCGGCGGGAAGCAGGTGAAGCTGGGGCGCCGATCTCGGCTCCACCTGCTTCCCGCCGGCGGGAAGCAGGTGAAGCTGGGGCGCCGATCTCGGCTCCACCTGCTTCCCGCCGGCGGGAAGCAGGTGAAGCTGGGGCGCCGATCTCGGCTCCACCTGCTTCCCGCCGGCGGGAAGCAGGTGAAGCTGGGGCGCCGATCTCGGCTCCACCTGCTTCCCGCCGGCGGGAAGCAGGTGAAGCTGGGGCGCCGATCTCGGCTCCACCTGCTCCCCGCCGGCGGGAAGCAGGTGAAGCTGGGGCGCCGATCTCGGCTCCACCTGCTCCCCGCCGGCGGGAAGCAGGTGAAGCTGGGGCGCCGATCTCGGCTCCACCTGCTCCCCGCCGGCGGGAAGCAGGTGAAGCTGGGGCGCCGATCTCGGCTCCACCTGCTTCCCGCCGGCGGGAAGCAGGTGAAGCTGGGGCGCCGATCTCGGCTCCACCTGCTTCCCGCCGGCGGGAAGCAGGTGAAGCTGGGGCGCCGATCTCGGCTCCACCTGCTTCCCGCCGGCGGGAAGCAGGTGAAGCTGGGGCGCCGATCTCGGCTCCACCTGCTTCCCGCCGGCGGGAAGCAGGTGAAGCTGGGGCGCCGATCTCGGCTCCACCTGCTTCCCGCCGGCGGGAAGCAGGTGCAGCTGGGGCGCCGATCTCGGCTCCACCTGCTTCCCGCCGGCGGGAAGCAGGTGAACTGAAGCTGGGGCGCCGATCTCGGCTCCGCCTGCTCCCCGCCGGCGGGGAGCAGGTGAAGCTGGGGCGACGATCTCGTCTCCACTCTCCAGCTGCTCCCCGCCGATCCAGAAAGACAAAAAAATTTGTAGTCGCGAATCCGCGATTACCAAAATTTGTAGTCGCGGATCCGCGATTACAAAAATCTGGGAAAATTTGTAATCGCGGAGCCGCGATTACAAAAATCTGGGAAAATTTGTAATCGCGGATCCGCGATTACAAAAATCCTGAAAAATTTGTAATCTCGGACTCGCGATTACAAAAATCCTGGAAATTTTGTAATCGCGGATCCGCGATTCGCAGTTGTGACTCGTGCGGGCCTGTATGGGTAGATAGGTGAGTAGTTCCCGGGTGCGCGAGCAGGACCGACCACCCACCCGGGCCCGGACGGGTGCTCCGGCGGCTGGCCTTCGCCGGGATCCCCGGGTGCACAAACAGGACCACCCGTCCGGGCCCGGGGCGACGATCTCGTCTCCACGTGCCCCCCGCCGGCGGGGAGCGGGTGGAGCCGGGGCGGCGATCTCGTCTCCACCTACTCCCGCCGGCGGGGAGCAGGTGAAGCTGGGGCCCGGCGGGGAGCAGGTGGAGCTGGGGCAAGGATGAGTTGGGGCGACGATCTCGTCTCCACCTGCTCCCCGCCCGCGGACGCGGACATGCCGCGGGCAGGAGCCAGGTAGGACGCGGACATGCCGCGGGCAGGAGCCAGGACGCGGACATGCCGCGCCCAAGAGCCAGGACGCGGACATGCCGCGTCCAAGACCCACCCAGGACGCGGACGCGCTGCGTCCAAGAGCCAGGACGCGGACGCGCTGCGTCCAAGAGCCAGGACGCGGACATGCCGCGTCCAAGAGCCAGGGCGCGAACGTGCCGCGTCCAAGAGCCAGGACGCGGACATGTCGCGTCCAAGAGCCAGGACGCGGACATGCCGCGCCCAAGAGCCAGGACGCGGACATGCCGCGTCCAAGACGGACCCAGGAAGCGAACACGTCGCGTCCAAGAGCCAGGACGCGGACATGCCGCGTCCAAGAGCCAGGACGCGACCATGCCGCGTCCAAGAGCCAGGACGCGGACATGCCGCGTCCAAGAGCCAGGACGCGGACACGCCGCGTCCAAGAGCCAGGACGCGAACATGTCGCGTCCAACAGCCAGGATGCGGACATGTCGCGTCCAAGAGCTAGGACGCGGACATGTCGCGTCCAAGAGCCAGGACGCGGACACGTCGTGGGCAGGAGCCAGGACGCGGACACGTCGTGGGCAGGAGCCAGGGCGCGGACATGTCGTGTCCAAAAGCCAGGCCGCCAACATGTGCGTAGCGGGCAGGAGCCAGGACGCCAACACTTTCTTGGCGTCCTGAAACGGGCGCGCCAGCATGCGGCGTCCTGGAGCCGGGACGCCACCATTTGGCGTACACGTAGAGCGAGGATTTGCTTCTGTACTACACGACGATCGAAGTTGGGCTACACGTAGAGCGAGGATTTGTTTCCGTACTACACCTACACGACGAAACGTTGTCCCCGGCAACAGGAGATCGGATTTCGTCATGCTGGATTTCGACCAAGTGCTGGGTGAAGTAACAAAGGGTTAGTTCTTGTGCGACGATGACCATGATCCGGATTTGTGTTGCAGACCTGTACTGGGACCGGACTGTATTCGAAGATATCGTATTCGATCTCCAAGATACCGGGTTGCAGTAGCAACCCGGCCGAGAAGAGCGTTTGCTCCGACGTCGTGAAGGTGCGATGAAGAAGGATTCCAGTGATGCAAGGAAGAAGCGAGCTAGATACTCATCGTCGTCGACGAATTACTTTTTACTTGTTTACAAGAATGGCAGGCGACTGTGCCCGGGCTGTGCCTGTACGCATTACGCAATAATGTTTTGTCACGCAATAGGAAGAATACAGAAAGCATTGTCAGCTCGGCTGATGTGCCCGATGGCTTATCGATGTTTTTTTTTTTCCTCCCGTTGCGGAAAATTGGTTTTGCTTTTGCAAGGTACTAAGAAGATGAATGCAAAGGCACCTACTTGCTTGGATGTTCCTGCGCACAGCTCGTCATACTGAGTTCTGGATCCCTGTTTGTGGAAAGTAAAAACGTTTACTTTCGAAGAAAAGAAGTTGAAGATCATGTTTTATTTTTCACGTTTTTTTTTTTTCGTGCTGAAAAGATGCCACGTTTTTTTTTTCGGTCACACGATCATCGAGATTCGCATGGCCAAATGAAAGGCACTAAGTGAAGAAACACACGGAAATTTGAAGCTTCACGTCTGGCATCTTCGAGACAGGAACAGGTTCTTATTGAACTACAACTAGAGCACGAAGAATATGCTCAACGCCTTTGAAGATCATGTCCTTTTTTTTCGTGCTGGGTTCCTATTTTTGATTCAGTCGAGGTCTGCAGTTCTATTGTGTGTCGTGCGCATGTTTTTTTTCCAAGTTTGAACCTCGTTGAATAAAGAAAAATAGCACCGCATTTGCATATTCATAAATGTTGCACAGAGTAAACTTTTCCTCACTGTCTGTGAAACACAAAAAAGAAACATGAAGCCGGATACCAGTGACCAATGCCTGCTATCCTGTTCAAAAGTATCGTACTCGTAGTAATTGCAAATATGCATGACAAATCTTCTTCCTAAGGTAAAACAGCATCACAAATTCCATTTCTCATGTTGAGGCAATTTGTATTGCGATGTATACTAGTACGATTACGATACTTTTGCAATGAATTCCTGTTTCCCGGGTTCGTTTGCTCCCGCACCGCGTCGATCGACCAGGAAAAGACGGACGGTACCAATGGAATTGCCATTTGTAAACTTTGTGTTGCTTCTTGTTCTTTGTTGAAATAGAAATCAATGCACAACATTGACCTAGTAGAGATGCAAAATAAAAGAACCTTTGCTCCTTGATTTTTATCGGTTGGGTTGTGTACATTTAAGAAACTTCTGTAGTTATATCAATGATTTCTTCACTGCACTGTCAGCTTTTCACCGAGCCCCGGGTCGCAGCATATTCGCAATGCATAGCGGCACGCGCAACGGTGCCGTTCTCGACAGTGTTGGCAATATGGTTTGGAGGTGCAGTATCGGGACAAAACATGGAAAGGCGTGAGAAGGTGCGGTGGTCTGGAAGTTCTTCAATGTAGACTTTATTTTGCGAAGGAAGCTCTTCATTTTCTTGAAGAGTTTTTGTTTTAGTAATTTTGAATTTTTGGGATATGACGTAAAGCCTTCCCTCGCACCTGAACTGTTTTTTTGCTTTATCTCTGGAGCTAGTTTTTTGAATTATTATCCTTAAGTTTCAGCTTTTGTCCGTTCTGTATGTTCTATAGTCTTTCATCTTCATTCAAGTTTTTTTTTTAACGTTTCGCTTTCGCTATAAAGTATTTAGGTTTTCCAAGATGCAGCTGGTTTACAGGATTACAGTCCCTGCTCACTGACATCAGTAGCTCGAGTCTCATCTACTCTCCTCCCCCTGCTGGTCTTTTCTTCATTCTGATGTATCTGCCCAGCGGTTCTTGACAGTATAAGTTCTTTGTTGAACCACTGCCAGAACAAACAAGCGCTCCCCTTCGGCTTTCTACCATAATCCCGAGGGGATTGAGACCGCGCGCGCGTGAGGCCAGTATTACTCGATCAAAGTCCTAGGTATCTCTTCATAATGTTGTAGCCTTGCTCCTGGTAAATTGTCTCTTGTAGTGACTGCACTTTTGCTTTTTAGACGTTTGCTAGAAAGACGTATATTTTTTTAAGAACGTAGCTACCGTGATTTTCTGTTACATGTATTAATCGATTCAGGCCGTTCCCATTCCTTGCGAAAGTATCCGTGAGCGTGATTCTAATATCTTTAACCCCGGGGATCCACCGTGCTTTATTGTGGCTTTTATGAGTTGCCCTGGCATTATAAAGCATAATTTTAACAGTCTGCGAAAGGCATTAAAGTCAAGTATCCATATATTCGTTTATTTAAAACACACAAAAGTATATGAAAAAGTCGCTGGCGCGCTCAGCTCGGTATCAGCAACATTGCAAAAATGTAGTTGGTCCGAGTTGATCCTGATCGTCCGTTTTCGTAAATACTTTTTTTCGCCTTATCCTTCCACAAAAGATCTACAGCGTAAATAGATTTCAAGACTTCGAAAACAGACCAGGAAAAGGCTGGCCCCTAAGTGTCAGCCAAAAATATGTTCTTCTTCTGCCGATTCCTGATATGTCATCATATATATATACAGTGCTCTACCTAAACTTCCCTTTGGGATTTTACTTTCTATATATCATCTTCCCAGCTACCCTTGTAGCAAGCTCCTTCATCACGACCAGGAATTGCCTGTCCTTTGCACTTATTTTTTTTTTGCTTTCTTATTAGAACTACCGGTGGCGTTCTGGTACACTCGTCGCGTCACCAGCAAGCATCAAGGAAGATAACTCAACGTTTCTGGACATCATCACAGTATTAAACCATCCATACCGCCATATACGCACTTATTTTTCACAAAAGGAATTCGAAGCGTTGCAGAAATGCACTCGAAGTGCCAGTTCTAAAAAACTAAGTTCGTGCAATGGGTGTCAGTTCTTTCTCCGTCTCCTGAATTGATGATAACGTGAGGACGCTTGATGTTGCGAAGACGCCTTTCGGCAACTTCAAAATATCGGTCCTAAAAACTCTTCTGGCCCGCTAAGTGTAAGTTCCAGTATCTTTAATTGTCCGCTAAACGCTAGTACGCGCTAGATTTCTACCTCCCTCTGGGATTTCATCCATTTCACACAGCAATGTAGTCCGCGAAATTATGTACTTACTAGACCGTTTCTGATAGTCCGCGAAATTTAGCCAGACATAAGCTCCACATATGACAAAGAACAGGAGGTCTTTATTGGCTCTGCTAGAAGGCCCCTGTTAGTTTATCTCGACTGTACAATTCGCCCGTCGTTGTTCTATTTGCTTTTGAAGACGAGGAACGACCGTGGGCGGAAACACAGCAAGATAAACCAGCAAGCACATAATAAACATGCACATGCAGGAATAAAGTACAGAAAGCCATAGCCAAACTCAATGTGAAAATGGCGAGATTGCCCTTTTCTGCCACAAGGAGTGAGATCAATGGCGTTCGAACGTGTTCCAGTTGTGAGTTACTTGCTGTTGCTTCCCATGTTCGTGAGTGCATGCTGTGGAAAACAAATAGCTTCTGAAAGTAAAAGAAGCGCCAAGAAAGGACAAGTTGAAAAAAAACGCAGTTTTGGTTTGCAAAAATCACGTCATGGTCTTGATGCCTGTGAAAGTGCTTTGGTTTGTCTGACACTTGTACAACACTTGGTTTGTCTGAATCTTGTGCATCCGAAAAGATTGATGATTCCGTTGTAAAAAGACTCAGCAGGAGCTTCTCACATGTCTGTGAAATTCTCAATTCATGTTGGTCCAAGTTGCGACTTAATGTTGTAAGGCGTCGTTGATTCCATAGGTGTTGGTGGCAGCACGGATGAAACAAAAGTCTTAGTTTCTAAGTCCAACCAGGTCGAAATAAAGTAGTAGAGACTTCTGGAAGCTTGCAACTACAGGCGTATATTCGGTTTTTCTTCTCCTCGCACGACACACACCACCTCGCACACAGCTGCATAGAAAAAATGCCCGAGGCGCAGCAGCAGACCGTCGTTGCCGGCACGACGGTGCAGAAGCAGCAGGCTTCTCAGACCGCCGCCTCCACCAAGTCCAATTTTCAGAAGGTTTGCGAGTTCCACCAGGCGTTCGGGGTGAAACACACGGAAACCCCCCAGAACGACATCTTCGACGCTGATCCGAAAACCTGCAAGCTGAGGCAGGACTTGATCGCGGAAGAGCTGAAAGAGCTGTGCCAGGCCTTCAAGGAGAAAAATTTCATTGAGGTATAGCAATCTTAGTAGACTTCTCGGGATGTGATTGTTCTGAAAAACTGCATTGTTGTTGACGTAGAAATGTTGTTTTTCGTTTTGAGGTCGTCTTGCATGTAATAGTGAAAAGTTACTGTCTACTATACAATACAGTCAAATGGTGCTTCCGTTCCAGATGAAAAGCAAAAGTGCAATCTTTTCATTGCATCACAATCACTTTCCACAACCTGAACCCTCTATACACCTAACATCCAGGTCGTCGACGCTCTGAGCGACATTCTGTACGTGACCTATGGTGCGGGCAGCAGCCTGGGAGTGGACCTTGACAAGGCCTTTGGTCTGGTCCACGAGTCCAACATGTCCAAGCTGTGCAAGAACGAGGCCGAAGCCAACCAGACCGTGGAATGGTATAAATACGATAGACTTGATACTGTTGCTTTCGAACTCTAAGTATGTCTGTTCCGATAAATGTGATTCTCAAATAAAACCAACCGCGAATGACGAGATAGTGTCCTCGTGGGGATAAAGTGATTTTGTTTTTGTCCAACGGAACGTGCATCTACCGTTCATCACATGTCGTGGTAAAAATGGGTAGTACCAGAAGTCCTGCAAAAAAATACAGGTACAAGGCGAACAAGACCGGGCCGGAGGGGAAGTACCCCTACGACAGTCCGGCGTGGCGCAAGTCCGGCGACTACTACGTGGTTTACAACGAGTCCACGGGGAAGGTTCTGAAGTCCATCAACTACGCTCCCGTCAGCTTCAAGGCCATGCTTCCGCAGGCGTGAAGGTTTTTTTTTGATACGGAAGATGACGGAAACTAGCCCGAGGAAATGTCAAACGTACAAAATGTTGAACAATTCTGTGGTGTTGAAGGAGTTCTTGTAGCACACGAAGGCTGCGGCAGCTACTTCGGAGACGAACACTTCTTCTTTCATTACGAAATGAACCTTGTGATTTGGTATTGGATCATTGGTGCGCTGCGGCGGTATGGTGCACGATAAAGTAGAACTTTCTGGAATTCTGCGATTGATTTTGATGTCGAGAGAATCTATATTTTCTGATTACATAATTCGGCAACGACCACAGCTCTTGTAGATGGAAGTTGTTAACATCGGTTTTGATAAAGAATTTCCATCCACTGTACAGAGGTTTTTTTTGGAAGTTGAGCAGGTGCGGCGTGTAGAGAAATAAGTACTTAAAAGCGGCATTTAATTGCAATGTCGCCATCTCCGAAAAGCGCCCTACTCGAGTCGCCAAAAGATGTTCTAGGGACGAAGGTTTCTTTCACGAAGATGAAGTGCGTTTCGCGCGTGTTGACGTGGCGGAGAAGGGTTTGCTGAGATCCAAAATTTCCGTTCACAAAGTTGAAAGATCATCAGCTGATTCATATTGGTCCATCATTTAACATGATGATCTTTGTCTTTTTCCCGTGTTTATGTTTTCGTGCATTGCTGCAAAACGATTAACGCATTCAAATCTGAAAAAATCAACCCCATAGTCGCCTTTTCGGTTGGTGGCTTGAGTTCCAAGAGTGGCCAAGATGGAACCTCCGGTCCGCCACGTGTGATTTCTCATGCGTGTGCTGGACTAGAACCCTAAACCCAGTGCCTACCGGAGTGGCGCAGGCGGGTTGACCAGTCGCGCCAACTTCATCGGTTGGAAGATCCGCTTCGCGCGAGACAAGCGACGCCGTGCCCCGCATCTTCTGCCTTTGACCGGTTTTTTCCTGATTGGGTTTTTTTCTCCGCGGCAGGTGCCATATCCGAAGATCGAGCAGTAGTCTAAACTCCCGAGGACTGCGTGATTGTACTTCTAGCAATAGATGCATTCTGCAGCTTCGGTCGAGTATTCTACCTGCATTGTCTTTCCGAGGATTTTTGGCTAAACAAACCCAAAATCTGGTAAGTACGGGCGTCCGGGCCAGAACCGACAACCACTCTTCCTGCTGTTCTCCCCCTGTTCGACCTGCTTCCCGACGGCCGACGGGCGATCGCGCGTCGGGTTTTCGTTACTCTGGCCTGCGGTTGCTAGTTGTGCTGTCACTGTTGCGGGGCTTACGGTCGTGTGGATCGAACGCGAAGAGGTCGTGGCGGCACCCGGCTTGATGTCAGGTCGAGATGTAAGCGGTTTCCTTCATTGCACTGAACCCTGTCTCCCGGACTGTCCTAGTGCAAGTGGAACCGTGAGTTCCGTGACCCAACAGTTTCTTTTTCTACAGAATGTTGGTGCTGGTGGAGATGACCTGCGCAGTGGATGTCGACCGTCAGAAGTATATGTGGTTGCGCAGTCAAGGAAGTACATACTACACTATTCACTCGTTTTAGTTTTTTTTGGCTGTTACATGAAATAAACGTTCTGTAGTTTCTGCATATTTCCGCTCGTGCGACTGCACTTTGACGTGCATGGTGATGAAGATGTTGAGTTTGCATGTTTTTTCTTGGCGAAAAAAAAATTCAACTCAGATTCAGATTCAGCATGAGACGATGCAGCGGCCAATTTGGGTCACGACCCCGAGCTTGCCACGGTTCTTGCTGCAGCTGCGACATCAGCGCGAAGACCGGACGCCAGATTATGAAAAGACCCGGACGGTGCGGAAGAGCTTTACACCTGACAGCGAGTTGTTTCGAAAAAAATTGTTAATTCAAAGGTTAGAAAGAAGATCCTCGATACTTAAAGCAAAAGATGAAGATGATCCTAAAGACGTGCCAGCATCACATCCATATCTGAGTTTGTGCACTGCTGTTTCTGCCAACATTTCTCGATACATCAATCAGTTCTGGTACAGAAAAAACACCGTTCCTGCAGCGTAGGTGAAGTCCTTTCGTCGAAAAACGCAGATCGTGCCCATCATAAGAGTTGCGATCTTCCCGCTGACACACGCACACACACACACACACACACACACACACACACACACCAGATCAGGATCTTCAGTTTTGCTTCGTGAGGATCTCACCATGAGTTCTTTTTTCTGTTTTGATGTCCTTCAGAGATATCGTGTAAATAAGTCGTCGTATTTTATTTCCACCGCTGAAAAGATGGAAGAGGTTCGGAAGATGATCACCGTTAGGTGGTTGACACTGTTACAATTCGCACCAAGACTGCGAATGCGATTGATATGGATTTTCTCTATATTACTTTGCTTCATGGATCCCAACATACTCCGGTGACAATCTTTCTGTCTTCTTTTGCAGGTCTTCTTCGTGTAAGGAGGTTGTATTTATCCCGGTGAAGGTCGGATATGATTTTTGATGCGTGCATAGCACGTGGACGCACTAGACATTCACTCAAATACACGTCCAAATTTCTGTCTGTCGATACAAGTAACCTGAATATCTGACGTCCTATAATGAAAGTAGCACTGGTGATCAAGCGACATAGACATACAAGTAAGTACTATTAGCGACATATTAGACATTCAAGTTGAAGACCAGCGACATAAACATTCTGCTTTGAAAGTATTAAAAAGTAGCTTCGACGAATCGGGTGCCTTGATGCGGCTGCAACCAGGCGGCGGGCGTCGACTTCGTTACAAGTTGGTAAAAATTTCGGCTTGGTAAAAAGATCGAGATAGCCGAATTACGCTTGTGCCTTCAAAAATTCTTTGAGTGCAGCACCGCCTGAGTGAACATCGGCACCGGCTCGCTGTCTCGCGTGACCGGCGTCCATCTTGGCCGCACGCGACCAGGAACATCGTCTCTACTACTGTAGAAGTCCTACGAAAGAAAGACCGCAGCTGCGACACACCAAATGAAGTTTGTGCACGAAGCCTACGATGCCCTCGCGGAGGCGCGGGGGGAGGCACTTGCCGCATTTTCGGATTCGGCGAACTACAAGTACGAGATGACGTACGATGAATTGGTGGAAAAATCCAACCTCCTCGCCCTTCGCGTTCTGCAACCAGAGTTGGAGAAAATTGCAGCTTCAGCACATCAGAAGTGGAAGAGTAGCGACCCGCGCATTGAGTGCATGATCGGTTTGGATGTCTGCCGGTGCTCACCGTACTTTCTGCCGCTCGTCCTGGCCGTTTCCCGGGTCGGGGGAACCTGCGTCTTCCACGTGCGTGCGGAAAACGAGCGGGAGCTGAGCGAAAAGGTAAGCGTAAGCTCTATTGCAGTGAGGCATTACAAATACCTTCTCTGAGCTGCTAAATTAGCATTTACAAGTCCCAGTTTTCCTTTTGCCGAAATTTGTGATGCTATTATAATCCGATGCCGTTGCCGATAACTTTAACTATAACAGGAGCGAGCCGCGAATCTCCGGCGCAATACGCAGGTCACCGAGCTTGTGGATTTCTCCGTCACGGAAGAGCAGTGCAAAACGGTATGGGACAAAAAATCCGCAGGCCGGTCATCCGCGCCTTCCGCTCAAAATCCCGCAAGAACGGAGGGTTGTACGGCTTTGGAAGGCGACAGCGATTCGAGCGGGAGGAGTGCAAGTACTACAAGGATTCCTTCTAAAAATGAATCAAAATCCTGTAGTTCTGTTTGTTCAACTACATCCCTTTTTCTTTCACAAGAACTGTTAGGTGGTTGTACTGACACCGCGAGGACCGCAGCGTCAGCCCCTACAAGAACTCCGAAGATTTTCGCGTTGCTCTTCACGGGCGGCACAGTCCGAGAAAAGATCGCCGCAGTCTCGCACGGAATGTTCCTGCACGAGGTGCAGCACTACCACAAAGTCCTTTCCCCGGCGCTCGAGGCTCGGATGCGCTCATACAATTTCCCCAAAGACCAGGTTCGGGTTTGCTGCAACACTTCCCTCACGTGGGCTGCGAGCACGATTGGGCAGATCAGCATGGCGTGCGGCTTCAAAGGCGCTGTGTTTTTCCTGGAAAGCCCAGATTTTCAGGAGCAGCGACGCTTGCTGAAGAAGCATGACATCACCGTGATCGGCGTGGCGCCGACGGTTCTGCAGGCGTTGGCACCAAACCGCCCTTCCGCGGACATTCCCACCGTGAAGCTGGTGTTCACGTGGGGCGAAAAACTGCGCCGCGACGTGCGGGCGCGCATGCGGGCGGACGGGGTGCGGGTGTGCAACCTGCTGATCGCGACCGAGTACTGGCTCTGCATGGTAGCTGTTGACGACGCAGACGAATTTTCGCTTGTTGACAGCGACTTTCTTCAATACATGCGCATACAGGACCCGGATACCTTGCGCAGCAGGGCCCCTGCGAAGATTCAAAGCAGTCTTCCCGGAGGGGCGGCAGCAGCTGCGTTGGGCCAGCGACTGGCAGAAGAGCGAGCTCTTCAGACCCTCGGGACGAACCCGACGACGACGCCGAGTCAGACGACTCACACATCCACTGGGGTTCTGTGCTTGCGTGGTGAGTTCGTCACTCCCGGATACTTTGACCTGGCGGCTGGAAAGATTGTTCCGCTGGACAACATCCTAACTCTCGAAGACGGGTTGGAGTATTTTAACACAAATGACCGAGTGGAGATCAAGTGCGATAATGTTTACGAGAGCAACAGCACAGAAAAAGATAAAGTCCCGGCACTGGAGATGCCTCCACGACAAGGACAACAGGACGTCCGGATTGTTTGTTTGGGACGCGACGACCTCAAAGTGAAGGTGAACGTATCAAAAGTAAAAATGTCTGGGTCTGGAAGCTTGTGATGCTGGGTGGCGTCTTATGATGAGGCTACAAATGCTGGCTCAGCATGACAAGTCTCTGAGCTCCTGGGTGTTGCCTATTCTGCATGACAAACTGCGCTTCTGCATTGCAGAAAAACGGAGCTCTTGGGTAACGTGCATGACTGACAAGCATGACAAACATGACTTCTTCCAGACCCAGACATTTTTACATTTGATAGAACGCAGAGATGATCGATCTGGGCGAGGTTTGCGAGAAAATCCTCGTCCTCTCCGATTGCGTCCGTGAGGCCGAGGTCATTCCGTACCGCGAGCAGTACCAAGTGAACGCGCCGTTGCAGTACCATTTTTTCGTTGTCTGTGGGAACAGTGCTTCTACACGTGGACGGCGGGGTGGACAAACGGCACGCAAGGGTGATGTCGTAAATCAGCTTCTGGATAACCGGGCATCCAGTTCATCTTCCTCCAGCCGGGAAAACCACGGTTCGCAAATGTTGATCGCAGAACGAACATTGAGTGCTGCATCCACGAGTAGTTCTTCATCTTCTAGCAGTTGTATTGTCAACCCCCGGACGTCGACGAGAGGACAGCAACTCCGACGCGGACCAACGCTCCTTTCCCCGGAGTTAGCACTGGAGATCCAAAAACTCATCCCCCGTGCGGAGCACATCCGGTTGCACTTTCGCTGCTCGCCGTTGCCACGGCGGGCGGGCACGGACAAAGTTGACCGGGAGGAGCTGCGACGCCAGTTTCACCAGGCAGATTGCAGTTGGCCGTTGTCCGAGCTCACAACGGTTTTGTCACCGCAGAAGCTGGCCGCAGTTCCGCTGGAGATCCGTGCCCTGGAGCGCGGCACGCAGGACCGATTCGAGGAGCAAGCCATGCCGGTGTTCTACAACATAGCGATGGTGCTGCTCGTTGTTTATTTGATTAACCCAGAAAACTGCCTGAGAAATATCTTCTTTTTCTACCCATTCCTGTACCAGGGACTGTATTTCCTTCTCTTCGACAACGATTGCACGGCGGGCGTAGTGCGGGAAAAACACACGAAGACGCCACTTCATCTCCAGTTCCAGCCCTACAGTGATTACCCTGCGTACTGGAAGGAGCTGGTTTTTCGGTTCAGCTATTTTCTGATGGACAATCACTCCAACATGAGCAACCACATTCCATTCAACGTGGTCACGTACAGTCTGCTTTGCTTTCTTTTGTGGAACAGGTTGCCAGTGGGAACCAGCATCTGCAACGTGTTCGACGCTGCGGTCAGCTGTGCGGCACACTTGATGTCCATGCTCATGTTCCCCACGACGGCGACCGATTTTATTCTTCATGCAAATCCGGTCAATGGTTCCTCTTCCTCCTGCTACGGCGATTTGATCGCGTCGCTTGCGGGCCTCGCTACAGGATTGTTTCCTTTCATCCTGTTTTGCTACGGTTTCGTCCGGCTGGTGCGGTACGAGCCGTGGCGCATTTTTGCGTGGCCCCCGGTTTTCTGGTGCACCATGATCGGAGAAAGCATCAGCCAGGAGGTCGGCTGGTGGCTCGAATACAAGCGCACTAACTTCGAATTCTGGTGCGGACTCTTCCGAGAATGGTATGCAAGAATAGAGATTTTATTTTTAGGAACAGCAACTGGAACTGCAAATCGAATTTCAGATCAAGGGTGGAGTGTGGTCTTCGATTTCGATCAAGATAAAAGCATGATTTTCTTGTCAGACTAGAAACTGTGCTTCAATATTCTATATTTCGCCCTCCACCTCCATCTCCTCTCAGCATTTGGATTTTTAGCAGCTCCTCGTCGTAAATTTTCTTTTTTATCAAATCTTATCGCCAGGTTTTTTCTGCATCAGGAACCCTCCTTGGCAGAGACGCTGCAAGAGGTCGACCTGATGCGAAAAGTAAACCAGCCTCTGCTCTCCCTCGACAAATCGGTGATCAAGCAGCGCAGGGAGCGGGCGGGGTTGAGATTTTTGCGAAGGATAAAGGTTAAAAAGGGAATCGGACAGGAAAAACGCAGCGGCAGCTGCCGAGCCCGAACCAGCAACAAAATATCGCAGGAGCTCCGCGTTTCTCCCTTCCAGCGTCCCCGCCACCTTACGAAACTAGAAGCCAGACTTTTTCCGCCTCCTGCGAAGGAAGCCGACCAGCGAGCCCTTCGAAGACAGCGCCTGGGACCTCCTTTGCGCGGCGGTGGCCGCCGTGGGTGTATAATTGCGCACAACGGAATGGTGTCGCACCCGTCTTCGTCAACGAGATCATCTGGTGCCAGAACCACGAATGCAGAAGGTAGAGAAGATGATGGAGAAACGACTCCGTCTTCCGAATTTGAAACCGAGGACGGGTTTTCTCTCGGGGGACGGGAGCCCGAAATGTGCTATTCCTGCAAGAGGCCCTCCTACTTTTTCGAATCACCGTCAGAAGCCACCTGCGCCGTTGAATTCCGGGAATACGACAAAAAGACGATCCAGGCGAGCCGACCCCCGCAGCTGTGCGCGGTCTGCTGGGCGGACCTCGTCGCTGACACGGAGCTCGAGGCCGGGCGTGCCCTATTGGAGTGCCCGACCGACGCAACCACCAAGTGCCTCCTCGGGGAGGCCAGCGTTGCGGCACAGCGGATAAAGGAAAATAGTGAGAGAGGATGTGTGCAGCAGGATGGAACAACAACTGCGAGGGGGCCCAAGGGGAGTGCGCATAAGGTGTCCACCATGGCCGACAGAGAGAAAAGCATGCAGGCTGCACGAAACCTGCAGTGGATTCCAGCGGTAAGCAGAACGGCGTCCTCATCATCTGGATCGGCAACGTCGGGTAAAAGTAGATCCTACGCACCTCCAGTGGCGGAAGTCGTTGTAGCCGAAAATGCTGTAGCAGGTCTTGCACGAGGAACGACACAGGGTAAAAGTTGTAAGGCACAGGATGCAAGCGAGGTGGCGAACAGTGGTTTGTCACCACCGGCGCGGCGAACCAAAACTGGCGGCAGCCGAAGCACAGGCATTAAGGGCGAGCAGCCAACCCCCGCTGGTGCAGAGAAACAACGACGGAAAATCACAGATGAAACAACGTCAGACGAAGGGCAGATCCACCTCGCGCCGTTTAGAATTGCTAGTTTTAGCATCGATTTTACCGAGCTTTTCAGAGTTGTTTTTGCCTTCCTGGTGTGGATCGGAAACACATTCTGCTGGATAGGTTTGAAGTTAGCGAGAGCGACTGGGTTCGGACGCTGGTTTGAAGGTGGCGAGAGCGACTCGATAGGTTTGAAGATGGTGAAGTCCGTGCAAGCGCTCTGGAATATACTCTCTATGGTATTCGAGGAATTGATCCCCCTTCCGGGCAAGGGCGAGGGCGGACTCGCCGCAGCGACCCCCGCACTGATCTGCGAACTGCCTCTCTGGCTCGTCGTCCGCATCCCGTGTTTTTCCTTCATGGTCTGCCTTTGGGTGTTGGACGCCGGTGTGACCGCTGGGTTGTTCCGAGAATTTGCACTTCCCGACTTCGTGCGGAAACAGGCTGTAGCCGTCTGTCAGAGCGTCAACGCTGCGCTGAAGTTTCTATATTCAAGCGCACCCGCGCCTGGTTCTTCCATGTCCGCCTCAGGTTCACGACGACAACTGCGCCTCGAAAGGGAAACTACAACTACAATAAGCGAAGAGCACCCGGCGCCCAACAAGGAACAAAACAAGCATGCGCACCGCAGACAGGGATACACCGAGGCGGATTGGGCAAAGTGGCAGGCTATGACGTGGGAGGAACAGTCTGCCTACTGGAAGCAACGGGAGGAGGAGAAAAAGCTGCGTAATGAACGGTGGGAAAAAGAGGAAAACCTGCGAAATAAGCTGTGGACTCTGGAGAAGGAAGTCAGAAACCTCATCTGGGACCTCGAAGACGGCTACCGGATCATCTGGAGGGACCAGTCCCCGAACTCCTTTCTCGAGATGCCAGACGTCGTCAAAATGTTCGAGAAACTAAAGCACCAGCAGGCCCTCGCGCTCGCTGGTCAGCAGCATCTACTTCAGAACGGGACGCTGACGGGACAAGAAGGCAAAAATGGAATAAATGCGGGCGTACTACAAAAAAACAAAAATCTTACGCCGCTCTCTGGGCCGCTGAGTGGAGAGCTGGCCGCGCTACTGCAGGAGAAGGTGGGTCGCGGCCTGCAAAACCTGCAATTTCGCGAAACGATCTTAGACGGAGTGCTAGACAGCCTGTTGCGGCAAGAATTGGCCCAGGCCATCACGGATAAATTGCACCGGAAGGTCACAGTACAGAACCTTTTGCCGATCGAGACCGTGGGAGGCCTTCTGCAGATGGTGCAGTCGGCGGAAGTAATCAGCGCCTCCAGCAATGAGATGGACCAGTTCGTCGCGATTGAAGACACGAAAGACGGCGCCGACACGACAACTCGCAGCGCTGACGGTCGCGGCGCAATGTGGTTTGTGGGGGCCCACCACCAGCCCATGGGCAGTTGGACGGTTGCGACCACTAGCAGTTACGATTTGGCGATACTGAATGCCGCGTTGCACGATGTGCTCCAGAAACACCCCGCGCTGCGCACGATCCTTGCCGACGGTGATATGTTCTTGCGACAGATCGAACAACCCGCGACCCAGTGGCGACTGTTGGCCCCCATTCTGCAGCGGTCTGCGCAGCAGATGAAACTCGGGAAACTAGGGGAGGACCCATCACAGCAGCCAAGCGGGAACAGTAGTACGTTGTAGCTGCTACATGTTGTCTGCATTCTAAATTTCCCTGTTTTTGCCCTATTTCGTCCCGTCGGTAAACTCATTTCATGGCCGCGGATGCGAACGAATGCTTTAGACCTCCCACAGTGAAATATGATTGTGCTTGTCGATCACGCTAGGCATATGTGGTGCAGCCGGAGAACAAGCTATGTTTGTTGTATTTGCAGATATTGGACGTCGAACACCCTAAAGCTTGATAAAGGTGAACAAAAAAAAGAAGCGCATGTCCTTGTAATACAAACTTTTCAGGCACCTCCGTAGCTTGTCCCGCAGATCATGGAAACAATTGGTTTGTCCAGGCTTTCGCGTTTTGCGTCGACGCTGTGGTTGCGATCGTGAACGCCTCATGGCAGGTGACGTGGCCAAAAATGGTGGTGCGGGATTGCGCGGACCTTCGAACGGCTAGCTCGAAGCGCTGCGTCGAGCTGGCAGACGACGACATTGTATCCTGTGCAAAAGTAGAGGTACCATACTCGTAGTAAACGCAATTATGCATTACAAATTTTTTTCTTGAGGGAAATCCGCATTACAAATTTTATTTCTCACACTGAGAGACCGTGAGGGCCAAGATCAAGATGACACCGTGCGGACGACCACAGGGGGCCCGTCTAACAACAACATGCTGAGGAAATTTGTCATGCATTTATATTACGAGTACGATATTTTTGCTTTTGCACTTCATACATTGCGGCGTTTTACGAAGCAAATGGATACGTCTCTGACAGCGACGAGGAAGAGGAATTTTTCCCGGACATAGGACACGATGAACAGTTTCGTGACGCAGACCACCACCCCGGCACTGGTTCCGTGGATCATGGCCCTCCGCTGGCCAATACCGCACGGAAAAAAACACTGCTCGCGGACGCCCTGACCGTCCATGATTTCCACGACGAAGATCTAGTGGACTGCGCGCTGGCGGACAAGAAATCGGGACGGCACGAGGCGGCCAAGCGCTTGGGCTGCTTGGGAAACAAGAAGGGCACAAAGATTTACTTCAACACCTGCGAGGAAGACGTGGCTGGGAAAACGCCTCTCGTGAGTGCGAACGACGAGGTGCGACGGTGGTCGGACATCCAGATGCTGCACCTCGATCGCCCCGAGCTCGGGCGCATGATGGAGGTGAAATTGGCGAAGTTTAGTTACGACACGCTCGCTAACTCCGTGTGGTCGATTGTGGATGGAGGAGGAGGTGACGATCCGTACAATTCCAGACAGCACTCGCAAGGAGGTGGCTCTTCCGTGGTGCAAAAGGGAACGACTTTTTCCATTCTGCGAGTGGCCGCGTCGACGAAGGTCGACCGGGCCCTGGGAGAGCAACTAAAGCTAATATCGGATGAAATAATTGGCAGTGATGTTCTTCCCGGAGCAGGAGGAGCCGGAGCCAACACCAAGGAACTACTAGTAAACCACGGGAAAGAACATGGAGAACAAACCAAGTTAATCCTCGTGAACCGCAGCGTAAAATCGCTGTGGGTCGGCGAGGTGGTGCCCTTCAACCACCCGGAGTTTGTCTCGCCGCCGCATCGCTGTGCCGCTTTCTGGTCGGTAAAGTGTATCGTGGTTCCAATCCGGTGCGCCCTCACGTACGAGACACCGACGCTCCCAACGTCACCGATAGGGTTAACTTCGAATATCAAAACAAGTCCACGAGGAGCAGGACAAAAGCCGTCTGGTGCTTCAGCATCGGCGCGGAAAAACGGTGCAGATGGTGTTGCGATTGGACCTGCGAGTAGTTCTTCTACACCGAAGAAAACTACACTTCGTTCACCTGAACGGAAGAGCGAAGGTCCACCCGCGGGCTCCGCTGATTCGGATGATGATTTTGCCGCGAGTAAAGAAGGGAGTCGCGGCGGTGATAATCAAGGCAGTGTTAGCGCATCTTCCGGCTCTTCGGCTGCTGAAGATGGAGCAGTCGGTGGTCGAAGAGGTACTAGTCTGGAATGTTCTTTACCTTCGTCCTCCTCAGACGACGACCATGGGATCAACTTTTGGCCAACCACGGACGAGGAAGATGACAAAAACTTTGTACGGCAGAAGCGACAAAAGGGTAGTTGCGCTGCAGGTCGAGGACCAAAAAATTCTTGGTCTTCCTCTGATACAGATACCGATTACGGATTCTTCCCGCCAACCACGGATGAGGAGGAGAAAAGCGAGATCGAAATAAACACGAGGAAAGGTGGGAAACCAGCGGAAAATAAATCTCCAACTGCATTTTGCGCCTCTTCGTGCTCTTCCGCAAGAGGAAAGCCTGCGGGAAGCGAACAGAGCGAGGAGCCGGCCCCGGGCGCAGCGGCAGCCGTGACAGCAGCCGAAGGGTCATCGGGAATTGCATTGAAGGACTCGTCTGAAGCTGGCTCGTCGGCATCCACCGCTGAAGACGAGAAAAGGCCCGTCGATTATGATGATGTTGAGGCGTCGCCGCCCTGTGCTGCCGAAGATGTTGACCAGGTCGCGGACTGCTGCTCTGATGGTGGCTCGTCTTTCCCCCCCAGCAAGTCCTCTTCGGAGTGCTCTGAGCAGGAAGATGATGCCAAGTCGGACACTTCATCTTCGAGCCCCTCCGATAGGGACGAAGCGGAAGTTCTTGCAGAGGTACGGGGGGCCCAACAAGATGATAATCTGCTGCCTTCCATTCCAGAGGAGAACACTAGCTCAGGTGACGCCATCAATGACAGGCGGGAAGCTGAACAGGAAATCGTGGAAGAAGATGCCGGTCAGGTTCTGCCCGACGAAGCAGCACCAACGACCTTGTGCATTCCTGCTGCTCCGATGGTAAACACCAGTGGAGAAAACAGAGATCGCTCACCGCCTGCCAGCAACTCCGGAGGTTGTGATAATTTTCGGCGACGAAAGGACAGTTTTGCTTCATCCAGCAGTCCCCCATCATCGTCCTCAAGCTCTTCTAGTTCTTCTTCGGACAGCGACAGCGACTCGGATGCCAACATGAGCAAGATCACGAAGCGCAGCACGAAGAGCACTCCAAGAGGGCAATCGGAATCTCCGACCGGGATGGCCAGTGAGTCTGGTAAGAACTTCTTGAATCTTGCGTATACAACCTGTAGCAGCTCGTTGTAGTCGGCACTTTTCCTCTACTTTTTCTTTTTCTTTTCTGTCTCTTTTGCGACTAAATACTTGTTGTCCTCAAATCTGCATTGCTATTATGAGGAGCGGGGATGATTTTAATGTTGTGTTTTCAGCATCTTCAAACCTGCATCGATATTATGTGAAGCGGGGATGATGTTCATGTTGCGGTTAAAAACTTGCAATTTCACCTGAAGTCCAAAGTAGCGCCAGGCACACCACGCTATACGTCAAAATTCCAGATGCAAACAACTGTTTCTCAAAACAGAAACCCGAAAAACCCCAGTCCGCAGCCCAACTGGCCGGGATGTGTCGAATTCTTCGAAGGCAGATGACCTGCAACAGCTGCAGAACCAACTCGAGGAAGAGGAATTGAACCAACGCATACAGCAGCAGAAAGAGGCCAAGATAGTGCCGTGCCAGTGCCCGCGGCGCGACCTTGGCTGGCACAATCTGAACTGTCATTTGGAAGACTATTTTGCACCCTCATCCTGCCTGAACTGCGGTTCCCGGGACCACCGCCTGATCGATTGCCGGGTCCCGATTCGCGCGTCCGGCAAGAAGGGCTTTTCGGTGCGGGAAGCCAATCGTTTGCGCACGCTGCAGCGGAACAAGTTAGCGAGCCGCGCACGAGCGGAGGGGGCCAAGTGCCCGAACTGCCAGACCCCGTTTTGCTCTTTGGAAGATTGTCCGCAGAAGTGCACCGACAAAAAACTCCGCCCCCAACAGTTACAACTCTGGTTCATGCGGGCGCATCGCCAGGAGAACAGTGACGCTCGGACCGTAGCCAGAAAAAAGGGTGGCGCCGCGGGGGTGGTGCTACAAGCAGATGGAAATCTGGATCCTGCGGCAGCTTCAACTCGGGAAAAACCGAACGCGGAATCACTCTACCCTCCGACGGCTGACGAACTGCGAGATTTTCTGCTCTGGGACCAGGCTCAATTCGACTGTGAAAATGACGGGGGCCGGATCCTTCGCGCGGCAAACTTTTCGAATACCCGGAAGTGCAACTTCTGCGAGCACTATGGGCACACCGAAGAGCACTGCAAGAATCGGAAGCGCGCACTGGACGCTTGGGTCTTGCGCCACGGCTTGCCGCGCCGCGATCTGGACAGCTGGAACAAGAATGGGGCCTTCGCGGTGAACCAATTTCGCAAACCCAGTCTGGAAGAAGAGTACGGGTCCAACCTGTGGCTCAGGCTCGACAACAACGACGAAATGTCCATCTACGAAGCAGACCAAAACCCCGCGGAAAATGAGCACGTGCATGTGCCCGTCTACCAGGCCTTTCGACTTCCGAAACGACCACCTGGTGAGCGGTCGTTGGAAGACCCATACATTCGGAAGGAAGTGGAGGGACCATCAGCATCTTCCTCGGATCGTGAAGAAGGAGCCGACGTGCCGCATGGAACTGCCAGCAGCTCCAGCTCTACCCTTCTTGCCGGAACAACTGTGCCGCAGAAAAAGCATCTCGAGCTTGCTAGTATTCAATCCACGACTGGTACATCACAGGCGGGAGGAGAACTGGTCGAGAAAAAGTCTTTCACGATTGTCTCGATTCAGGTGTATCACAGTGTGGGCGACGCTTTCACTTTTCACCCCCTGACGAAGGACTTCACCCTCCTGGTGGAGTTGTACGATAAAATGTGGAAGATCAAGCAAAGGAAAATGACTCCTTCGTCCCAGCAGCGCCTGGCCCTGGCGGATCAGCATTGTGGTGTGCAGGAAGTGGCGGAGCAGGTGCCCCAAGAAGGAGCTGAAGAGGACAAAGAAGCAGATGCTACTGGTCAACAAGCGGCTCTTTCTACTCGCACTGGTAGTGTCGCTCCTTCAGAGTGGGTTGAAGGTGAAAATGGAAATGTCGTAGCGCAACGTCAAGCTCGAACTGGGGAGAACACCCTCTCCGCGACGGTGATCGATGATCTGCAAGCCCGGTTGCACAACGCGTTTTCCCCCATAAGCGAGGTTGACGGGCACCTGGGGCGCCGCATCGAGGAGAACCGGCACACATTTTCCATGCGGGGAAATCTGGGCTTTCACAAGTGCAAAAACCAGTGGAGCAGCGGGATACAGGGTACCTGGAACATCGCGGGCCCCGAGGCGCGGATGCTGCTGGAACTATCTCGGATGTACCAGACCCCCATCGACGTGCTCTTGCAAGGCATTCTCGCGGTCTCGGAGGCGCGGGCCGGGGCACAGGAAATTGTACTGATCTGTAGTTCGCTGACTGTTTTGTAAATTCTGATTTCATCACGGGGACCTGTTTCTGTTTATTTCGGTATAAAGTAGTGGAAGGACACGTAGATGAAGACGCGCGACAAGCAGATCGATGTACTTCTATGAGCCGCTGCTGCTGCTACTCAAGATTTTCATAGAAAAGTTGTTTCAACATTTGCTTCAGGTAAACTGGACGTTCTTCGTTTTCCAGAGGGACGGCGACGAAGACGCCAAGCGGGTTGGCCTGTACGCAGACTACCGTGACTTGACACTTCAAGTGCCCCACGACTCCGCGACGGTGTGGGGGACCATCCAAACGCTTTACACCAAAATCAAGCACCGCGAGTGGCGGCTGTTCAACCCGATGCAGTTCGAGGAGCAGACCGTGTGTAACGTGACTCTCCTGGATTCCACGCCGCGCGGCAGCCGCCCGGGGCAGTGGCAGCGGCTGGAGATGGACTTCAAGGTCCCCCCCGGCGAGCCGGGCGGCGTGCGCAAGAACTTCCGCCGTGATAAGCATTGCAAACTTCGTCCCTGGATGTCCCGAAGGATGCAAGAAACCTGTGATGCGGATTTTCGAACAAGTGAAAATCTGTGTTGCGCAGGCAGCAACAGGTGTCCGATTTTTGTCTTCATCACGCGAATGCATTTCTAATGTGCGGACTAGGCATGGAGTTGGAGTAGATGGCTTCTCCAGGGAATTTGTCATGCTCTGTGCGCATTTTGGAAAGAAAAAGACCTTCTTCCAGATGGAAAAACAAAAACGATCACATGACGAGTTAGAGTTAAAGTTTCTGTGCTCTTCTTGCCGACCTCCTTCCAGCAGACATAGTATTTGTATTGCATACTTGATCTCGATGAACAGACGGAGATGGAAAACCTGCTGAAGGTGAACATCCACCAGGACGCCGAGACCCTTTGGCGGATCGACATTCGCATGGACAACCGGAAGGCGGGCAAAAGCAACTCCGAATTCGAGGCCGTTGCGTGGATGACCCGGTTCGAGATTGCGATGCGAGATTGCTTTCGCGCCCTGGTCTGCGACCCTGCGATGCCGGTCCACAAGGTGTACAGCCGCGTCGAGTCGGAGCCCTGGTTCCAACCGCCCGAGCGGATTCCTTTGATCTGCAACGACGACGACTGGAAGTGGCGAGAGAAAAAATTTTGCGAAATGTACCGAAATTATCCTGTTGTGAAGCCCCATCCCGGCCAGTCACCCCAGCACTCATCTGGTGAGGCCTTTCTGTAGTCAGAACGTCGTGTCATGGCAAAATCTTATACTGTGGAGTCCTAGTTCTTAAGATCGTTTTCGTATATTTATATTCAGAATTTGTAAAAAACCTTTTCGGCAAGGTAGTGGGTTGTGGATAAAGCTCCTTATTTTGAAAGCAGGAGCTGAAATTTCTGCTTCCTGAAAGAGGATATGAAGAAACCCCTACGAGATTATTTCTATTTAGGGTCTACTGACAAATGGGGCGGGGGCTGCTGGCGCAAACTTTTACCTCTCTTCCATAATGCCCACCTCGGGAAGCTGCAGCGAGGACTTGCGGAGTTGGGTGAAGTGAAGCGAGAGCTTGCAGCGCTGAAGGGAGCTGATGCGTCGTGATTTGAGTACTTATTCACTCGACGAAGGCACTGTATAACTCATTCATTTTGCAAAAAACCTCGAGAAAAGCTTCAACTCAGTTTCCGTCAAGAAAAAAATTGCGCATTTCTATCGGTTAAAAACTACAAAAAAACTAACGAAAACAAGCAAAAAAACAAAAAAAAAGCGGTGCGTTTTAAAACTTATTCTTATCAGAGCATTGGTCTGCATCTGAAACGTAAAAACGATTACCGACTAGTCACGACCGGGAGATAAAGAAAGAAATCTACCGAGGAGAATGAGGCGTGAACACAGTTCACAACAAAACGGTCATCTTATTCTTATCTCAGCACTGGCTTTTACTTCTTCACATACGAAACTAAAAACGGCGACTCTACTTTATGCTCGTTCACAAAAAACATTCGGCGACAAACAAAAGAACTATCGTATCAACCTCCCAAACTCTAACTCGTAGGCTTTAGAAGTTGATGCGCACTTCTCGTGTGTAAAGTACTCCGCACCTCCGCAACTGGATTCATTCGAAATAATTTATTACGAGGTACCTGCTCTCAGCAAGAAAAGTTTACGAGTTTTCTGTGGCTTGTGAAAGTTTCTGCTAGGCAACAAAAGTCAAAAGCTACTTCATTCTTCCTAGGTAGCGAGAAGCAAAATGAGACTTGTATCACATTTCTACTTTTAGAGCCTGATTCTTTCTTGGTTGTCGTGTATTTCTATTGGTATTAGTATGGAGCTTGTCAATGTTGATACAAAACCCTCTCAAAATTTTTTCAAACGTGTTGCCGTCTCACTCGAGGGGGCAGCGTAGGTTTGGATAAAAGTATATTCGAAAGTATAATTTTGCGTCTAGGTCGTTAAACTGAAAAGTTCGATTTTTGGTCTTCCTACACTTCATATATATAAAACATCAAGATCTAGTACGCGTTACCTATTACCGCTACAGCAGCACCTCGGTTTTCCGTCGCAAAAAAGTCATTACATCGCCCTCTATACTTGTGCTTTTTTTGTTCCAATTCATTGAGTTCTTGTTCTCGCGTATAGATGTGGAAAAGTCAAAAGGAAAACTAAAGAGCCAGTAATGATAGCTCCGCCAATTCTTCCCAAAAAATTAACTTTTGTTTGTTTGCAAAACCTTGAGCCAAAAGGCTTCTTGACAGACAAATTACCTCATTTTTTCAAGTGTATTGTTGCGTCTTGTGACACAAGACGCAGTAGTAATCGACACAGTGTCGATATTATGCTTCCAGGTGGGACTATTCAAATCTGCAATAGGCCAGTCGGCAAAAAACTATGCAAATCTACAAAGGAGATACAGATTACATTTTCACCAGAAGAAGGCCCGCAATTTCATTATTGTGGTATCAATCGCAAGGACGTGCCACTGCGTCTGCGCATCATGTTGCAGTATTTTCTTTCTCGAATCTGCCATTTATTTTTATTGCCAGCTGCTATACTAATACTGGGAAACGAGAAACAACTAGCGCTCTAACCAAACAAGGTGATGAGGCAGCTTGGCGAGCTGGTCTGCAAATTGACCGATGAGGATGTGGCTGAACACTAACACATGATGTACGACAGAACAAAGGCGGAAACACTTATTCAAAATTTGTTTGACCGCATCTTCTTCCACTGTCTCTACTCTACAATTTCTTGACGTGTCTTCTTTAATATCTTTACAATGGTAACTCATTTAAGTTGTCGCCTTGTCACGGCCGCCTAGCGACATACTTATAGTTTGGCCTTACGCCCCTGCTCTGTTTGGCCCATTTTTTTTTTGATCGAATCATGATCGACCACATACAGAGGTCCTATTTTAGAAATCAAGTCGAAATCCCGACGCGTGCGGAAATAGCTCGTATTTTTTATAGCAAGTCAAAATCTAAAAAAGTGATATATTGAAAAGTAATAAAAGCCCACAGGGAAGTTTTCATAAAGCATTGCAGCATGGCGACCTTATCATTATAAGTGTGCACCTTCATGCTGATTCAACATCAAGATCTCAATTTCACCTCCGAAGTCCCGAGGTCGATGCTACAGATCTTTTACACATTTAGATAGTCAGCATTCCGCGCGCGCACCGATTGCCAACAATACAAAACGACCCGTGGCGAAGCGCCGCTCCGCTTTCGCGAAGGTCGCACAACTCCGAAAGTATTCGAATTACTGCACTTGCGCAGTTTGCAGGAGTAGCAGCAAAACAGCGAGCAAGGAACTGGCAGAAAGGTGCACCTCGTTTTCCCGCCGTAGGTCAGACCATCTTCCCTGTGCGACTTTCTATAGGTACGCGGTGATATGGAATGTTTCGTGCGGGTTATATTTTTATATCAACAGAACTGTGCTTTTTTTTATATCACAACTATACAAAAAAAACAAAAAACACAAAAAAAAACTTCACCATATAGAAGCTCAGACTTAGACGCTCTGCTTCACATAGACATATATCTCCGATAATGTTACCTCTTTAAGTGCTATGCCTCGGTGTAGCACCAAAAAGTTGCGAATTCAGCTTCACGTAGAATTAAGCAACAGGAAAAATAAGTAGCAGAATGAGACTCAAAAGCACACTATGCGGAGACGACAACTAAAGTCAAAAAGATACAGTTAGTAAGATCGGAACCCGACCAAATAAAATAAAGACGGAATACAACTACAACGGTCACGAAAGCTGAATCCTTTTGGTGCGATAACGACAGGCATAAGCTGATCTCGCTACAAGAGGTTGACAGGAAAAAATAGAAGCAGTCATATACAAGACACAAAAGCGACTGCTTCGATGGCGATCGTTATTTTGGCTCGTATGTATGTTCTCCGTTGTATGAGGATCGTCGTATGTAAGTCTTGTCCTCGTGTCGTGTGGTCCTCGTCGCTTTAGTGAGTGCAAAAGAGTGAAGATCTTCGAAACGGTATGTGCGAACGCATTTGCGCTAGCTCCCCGGTCTTTCGATGCAGCACCAAAACTCATTGCTATTGTTCATTGATTGATTCTCTAGTGCGCGATATGAATTCTATCGACTAAAAAGAAAAGCAAAGGACTCGACAAACCAAACGCAAAATCGAGCCCGCAGAGCAGATGAATTGCGCAACCTTATCTCATCGCGTATTGCTCGAGCCGAATTTTTATCCAGCTCGCCTTCCAGCAAGTGAAAACGTAAGTATCGGCAGCGAGGAAGCATTTATCCGTTATTTCAGGCCGCAGCAGCGTCGTGCAAGAGCAGGACCGATTCGATATTGTCAGACGACATCAAGCGAAAAGAAGAAGAACGGTTCGTTCTAGCTCAATATTTTTAGTTCGCGATGATGTTGCGATAGGACCACAAGCAATTCGTTTCAAAGCAGGAATTCAGATCCGTCATTTAAACCCTTGATGATCTGACGCATGCAACTTTACAGAATCGTACACTAACATAGCAGGGAAATGCAAAAGATCAGCTGCCAGGCTGTTGTTCTTATTGCGAGTCTCAGCTGACCTCGACCTAGTGCCTTGCACAGCCAGAAATCACATCCACAGCACCACCTGTTAGCATCACTACAAGCATCATCACCACCACCCTTTCTGAAAATGAAAAACTTCTCGACACGCGTGTGCAAGAAGGTGTTTTCCTCCTCCTCGACGCTCGGAGGGGCCGCTCCGAACACAGCCGGGAACTCCGCCTCAGCCCGTTTTGGATTGCATGCATTTCAAGAAGCGGCAAGCGGCCGGAGCTTCAGCACAATCACGCGGCGACTCCTGCCCTCCCGCGAGACCGGAGGCAAAATGCTGATGGGCGGAACCCTGTGGGCAGCCGGGGAGGTGCTGACGCAGCTGGTCACCACCGCGCCAGGGCTGGCGACGGCAGACACAGTAGAAGACACGGATATGAAAGCGGGCGTGGCACGCAGGACGATTGGGCTGCAGAACACAAAGAACACTGCGTCCTTTAGTACTGAAGATGGTGTTGAGGAACTCGAATTGTTGCGCGACGAGGGGTCGGAACAAGAACGCACGCTCGTACACCAGGAGGAGCTCCGCCGTGAGCTGCAAAGGGGCGGGACGACCAGTACCATTTTGTCCTCGCCAGTTTCCTTCCTCCAGAACATGAACATCGACCTCACCCGCATTGGGCACTCGTTCCTCGTTGGCGGCTGTCTGTTCACCCCGTTGGCCAATTTCTGGTACGTGCGCGCGGACAAGCTTTTCCCCGTGGCTATGGGTGCGAACGTGTGGTCGGGAATTTTGAAGAAGGTGGCCTTCGACCAGTCGGTGTTCACCCTGACCGTGCTAACGACCGTGTTCTCCGCGTTTTCCCTCCTCCAGGGCAAAACGGTGCAGGACGCCTGCAAGAAGGTGGTGCAGGAGGTGCCCTCCACCTTACCGATGAACTGGGCGGTATGGGGTCCCGTGCAGGCGTGCAACTTTCTGTTGCTGCAACCCCACCAGCGGATCTACCTCGTCAACCTAGTCACCGTTCCCTGGACGGGGTATCTCGCCTACAAATCGAGGTGAAAAGGGTTATTGGCAGCAAGTGCGCAAGACGGATTGATTGTCATTGTGGAAGCCGGCGCGCATAAAGAAGATTTCTATAGGGTAGAATTATTTTGTGGAGGTACTACGACGGAAACGCAAACGCAATCAAGATAAATCAGTCCTTCGCGACATCCGGGGTTTTCGAATATCAGCTATCATCCAA
The DNA here is from genome assembly GCA_905178155.1 of Amoebophrya sp. A120. Taxonomy (NCBI): domain Eukaryota; class Dinophyceae; order Syndiniales; family Amoebophryaceae; genus Amoebophrya; species Amoebophrya sp. A120. Next base: position 108,425 of record CAJINV010000030.1, read on the forward strand.
GCAATGCAGGTTTTGTAGCGCGTGCATTATCACAAAAGATTTTCTCCACAGAACTCTTACTTCCACCTGAACATGCGCGCATTTTATAGCGGAGGGAACAAAGAATACTATAAGACCAAAACACCAGTTCTCGCTTGACCATGAATGCATCTTCAAGGGATTATTGATTGATGTTCCCGATTTCTGCAAGAGACGAGTGCGAACCACTCCAACCGCAAGTCGACCAGATGTACTTCTGCTTCTAGCAACACAACAACCGACATTCTAATATTTCCAAGATATCATGTACGCGTACGCAGAACTAACGACGTTCTAATATTTCCAAGAAGGAGCAGATTCAGATTAAAATGGTGTTGAAAATAGCGAACGGCAGTTTTTAGCATGGTGCAGGTTCCGCTCCAAGAGAAAGTGGCGTTGTCCCCATTTGTGTTCATAAAATTTTCAGTCCTGCTTCACGCGCCTTAGAAGCGACAAGAATCGAGGAAGATCATTCACTCATTGCTAATAGCGTGGCGACCCCGATCGAGCACCGCGAAGAACGTAACGCCTGCCGAGGGACTCCGCCGCCGCGCCGTGGTCGAGCGCAGACCGGCCGGCGCGGGCTTGCGCAGATCCTCGCGCGAGCGAACTCGCGCGCAGCGCCGCCCCCATCGTGCCCAGAAGCTCGCCGGCCACTCAGCGCAGCGGGAAAAGTGCCGGCGGAGGTGCCTAATCTACTCGAATGCGTACGGCCTAGAGCTCGAGAGGGAGTGCGATAGCAGGGATAGCAATCCGCAGCAAAAGCGGCGGCGGCTATAGCGGAAGAAAAGGGGTGGGCCAAGATTCTGAGATCCGTAGCCGCCCCTCCCTCCGCTTCTTCGCTCCCCCTGTCAGGTGGAGCTGCTAACTTCCGTGGAGCCGTTGGGCGCTCTGGGCGCTGCTTGTGCCACCACGGCGCACAGCGGGCAAGGATCCGAGGCGGCCTGCCCAGTTAGTGGCCGGCGCGCCTTCGTTGGGTGGAGCAGATTGATTTCCAACGAGTTGCCCAAGTCGGAGAAGAATCGCGCCGCCCTTCGGCGGTCTGGGTGCGTATCCGGGTGGCGGGCCGCCCGGAAGGGCGCGGCCTCTCGGCGGTTGGCTCGTGATGCCCGCCGCGAATGGCCACGGGAGGGCGGGCCCCCCCCCCCCGTGTTTCCAGGTCCACGCGCTGAGGCGATGGAGCACGATCGACCCCCGTCCGGAGAGGTCCGGATACCACCCCGAAGGTGGTAGCATTTGTGACGACGTGAAGGCGGCGCTCGCCCCTGCCTTCGTGCGCGGCCCCGTCCGCGCGGCACCGTGCTGCAGCCCGGCGCTGCGACCTCATGTAGCCAGAAGCCGTCTCCGCGAGCGAAGTAGACAGCGAACGCGGCCCCAGGCACGCCGAGGGCCCTGCAAAAGTTAGCGGCATGCCCGAGGCGCGCCCGTTGCAGGCCGGCCGCCCCTCCGTCCTCCCACTCTCTTGCGGCCCTTCTGGTGGTGGCCCGCCCATGTCGGCCGGCCGGGCGTGCTTGCCCGCGCGCCGGCGCGCGCAATTGCCGGGCCGCCTGCCCGGCGCGATTGGAGTCCCAATGCCGCCCCGCGGGTCCTAGCACGCCGGCCGCTGTGGTTTCCAATCTAGAGGACCAGGCGGGCGGTGTTTTGATATTGCCGGCGCCGTGGCCATTTTTGGCTCCGCGGCTGGCCGCGACCCCAGTGGGCCCCCTAGTGCGCAGTGCCACGCACGGGTAAGTGGCTTGCGCTCCTGTAGGAAACCAGCCCGGGCGCCAGTGCCTCGCTCCTGTGATTGGATTACTAAAGTATCAAACTGCTGTGCTAGTTGGTTCTGACGCACGCGTGGCTCCGCCCCCCGTAGTCCGCCCGTCGTACCACAGGAGCTGTTCTGGTTTTTTTTGTGTGAGATCAGAGACATCGGCCGACAGCTTGTAAGGAATCTTCAAAGACAAAGTCGTATAAATCTTCCCAGCAGGCTCTGCTACTGATGTGTAGTCTGTGACTGGGTCCTTGAAATGTGAACAATTTTGACAAAAACAAAATGTAGATTGTGTGTGCGACGATCGTCCTAGAGTGTGGCTCTTGACGCCTTAGCACTATGTAAGAATGTGTGTACTCTTGACTCTTTGATACGAGGTGAAAATGCGCGCAGTTATTGCCTCTCTTTTGAAATTTAATGTTACGTCCGCTGACAGTAGATTCGACATACTTATACCTGACCTTTCGTGCCTGCTTCCGCCATCAAATCCCCAGCGCGCAGCTGCAGCACTAGCACATTGGCACTGGCAACGGCCGCCGAGGAGATGTGCGGGCTTGACGGCGTCGGCGAGAACCGCGGCTTCGACGATTCAAACGCGAACTCCCCCACTCCGAAGGGGCAGTCCCAATCGCAATCCCGCTTGCGGCGCTTTTTCGACGGCGACCTGGTCGGATTTCTGGATCAGGACGGGCGGCCCTGCGTCGGCCTAATCGAGGAGGTGGTGAGCGACGGCTACACGTGGTGCGAGCGCTACGGCGAAAATTACCGGTCCAGCGGCAAGAATCTGTTTGCCTTCCGCAACTGCTGGCAGTTCCACAACTACCAGAGGCAGCTCGTGTGGTTACGCTCTGCAAAAGCACCGCACTTGTACTAAATTGCAGTCGTGCATGACAAATCGAGCTTTCTTCCTCAACAACAATGCCATTTGTCATGCCATATTCATGACAGACGTTGTTCGCGAAAAAAAATGTATGTGCAAGTACTACCACTGCGATTCTACTTTTGCAATGCATACCAGTACGCGTTTGCGCAGTTTCCGGCCTTCCGCAACCTGCTAGACCCCCATGCCGCGTACGCCACAGCGGCCGAGTTTCTGTGGGACAGCGACAAGAACGAGAATTACTCTTCGGGGGAAGTAGAACCCCCAGAACACAGTTCAGGAACTTTTGAAATATCTCAGGAACAACTACATCAACAAGATGAACGACACCGCGAGGCTGAAAGCGGTCTTCGCTACGACGATGACTACAACCGCGATGATGGTGCTGACCCCACGAACTGCCGCGTCGTCGCGGGCTACTTCACACTGCTCAGGGCGTTCGAGGAGGACACTGCCTTGGTCTGCGAGCGCGACGAGCTGCTGCAGCTCGTGCGGGACAAGACGTGGTACGTGGACGTGACCCCGAAAAACCCGGTTCTGAAACTGTGGGCCCTGCGTCGCAACGACGACTTGTGTGAGGAACTCAAGGCAATCTACGACCAGTCGCGGAAAATCGTGCTGGTGGACGAGGAGAGCGAAGATAGTACGGGAGCTCCAGAACTACATGGCTTGCCCCCGCCAGGGGTCACGCCAAAGGTATCGTGCTGGGCGCCGGGAAGGATGAGTCGCCGGGGGAAAGTAAGCTGATGAAATTTGTTGATAACGATAGTTGTATGCGAAAAAAATAGTAGTAGACAGAACCAGTAGTTAATTCATTTCCTTCGACACATTTATCACTGCTGCAAAACGTGCTTCGTTTTTTGTGCATATAGATGAGAGACCTGCTTGCTGAGGTACTGCTTTTCAAAATGCTTTTATATTTTTTTTTACGACATATATAACAAAAAATGAAAATGCCCGGCCGATCTGCCGGCAGCCGATCCGCATCGCGAACTCTTCATTCCGGCCTGCCGTTGAGCAGCTCGTGGTAAAAAACGAATTCGAATTCGCTAAATAATTGTATAACCGAATTTTGTTCTTCTTTAGAATTAGCAAGTGTCGGTCTGGCTCCTCCTCCTCCACAGTTGTCAAACCAATTATCACCGAATTTCCCAGCTGCATACCTCATTGCCAGGGAAACCCTGACCGTCACAGTCCACAATTCTCCTCCAAGAACCTCCGGGACGAGCATAGCGGAAGAGACTGGCACTTCTACCGATTGGTGGAGCGGGTCAAGTTCGACCCAGGTTTCCTCCTTTTCCATCCAAGGTTTGAACCACAAGCAGGCCTTCAAGGAAATCAGTGCTAAATGCTGTGGCGCGAATGGGTACAACACCGTCGCAGACTTCTGGTGCCTGCGTGGTTCGGACGCGTTCCTGATAGCCCGCCTACCGATCATGATGCGGATTTCTGGGATGCTGAACCCGTGGCCGCGCCTTGGTAATGTAGGCAGCAGCGATTGGAGGAAAGGAGAATCCAGTGGCCTGGCAGCGTTGAGTATTCGTGAGCGGGTAGTGGACAAGAACCTTGCGCCTCGAGTCGGCGATTTGCGACATGACAGCTCATCAGAACACGAGCCCGTCTTGCGAGAACTAGGACCACATCAGGATGTTGAGTACTACAGCATCGGCGCACGGGATCGGTACCTTCTGCCGAGTGCAACTGAGATCACAGCGAACTTCCGCAGGAGCGGATCTCGACCTTGTTCCATTGCAACGACAACTAGTAGTGCTGCAGCTTCACCAGCGACACCACCACAGTATGCTACAGCTTCTTCAACCCGTGAACACAAGTGGACTGCGGTCCTCAGTGATCGTTACCGCCGCATCGTGGCCCGCTTGACGAGGCTGAAAGCGTGGAGTTCTTGGGGATTTTCATCGCCTGTTGCTCCTCCCAGCGAGAAAAGAACAGGGGATCATGACGCCGTGGACCCTCCACCACGAGGAACACCAGCGGAGATTCGGCACCAAGCCTTCCAACGCCTGCAAAGATTCGCAAAACTGCATCCGGCTGGCGCATTCCACAGCTTTATCGAGTTCTACGATGAATTGTACGAGCTGCTAGGTGTGGATCCAGATGATTTTTGTGCCGATGGGAATCGGAATCCCAACAACAAGGACAAGCGCCATACGACGAGGGAGATGAATCAGAGTGACCCAGTACTCCGGATGGACTGTCGCCGAGACGCAATTCTTGATCCTATATTTTCGTCCCTTTTATACATTTTGTATGATAACTCAAGTCCACGGAAGCAGTATGTGACAAATTGGGTGACCGCCATCCAAACCGCGGTGTTTGTCGTTCAACCAAAATTTGACTACTGCCGCTTCCCGCGCTCGGAATTCTGCTACCTGTGTCGCCGCCACCGCTCTGTGGTGACGGAACCGCTGCGCCGACGAGGAGACCACTTCGGGTCCCGGGTCCCGACGTGCCAGGACTGCGAAGCACGGCGGCAAGAGCTATTGGTGATAGCTGCACCAACTACGAGCGGTGCTGAGGGAAGCGCTGGCGCTTCTTCTAGTGCCAGCAGTAAATCTGGATCTGTCAATATTGCCGACGGGGACACCACCACTACATCTTCTTGGTTTGTCGGGAGCAATGAATTTCTCAGAAAGAATAAGAAACCCATGTCGAAGAGAAAGAAGAAGACCACGCAAAAAATTCTGACTGAAGACAGCGGTGCCGGTGGTGGAGCGCTCGACAATTCCTACTCTACTTCGACGCGGAAGCCAAAAGTAGCGCTTTGCCAGCAGGAGCGGGATAGTGCAGAAGTCCTCTGGGATGTGCGTGAGAGGCAGAAAAATTCTACGGCCAATAACGACTCCGACGCGCGCGGCATGGAGTTTGCGCCGGCTTCCGCGAATTGTACGTCTGAGTCCCAGCTTAGTGCTGTGGTGAAAATGGTGGCAGAGAATCCACCGTCTGTTCCAGCATGCGCTACTGAGAGCGAGCCGTCGCCGTGCGCTAGCGACATAGACGCGACCAGCCAGGGTTCCACAGCTGCACCAGAGATCGTGGATTACAACGAGGTCTCGAAACACGTGCCGGTGGTCGATATGCCGTTTTTAACGGCGGACTTTTGTGTGCAGGTCCGAGTCGAACGTCAGTTGCGTGCCGAGATTCTAGATCTATTGAACTACACAGCTCCAGCGTACAACTCGGAACAGCGGAGCGAAGAGCAACCCGTTCCTCGAATATTAAACAGTGGCAGCGATTTCCAAGGCGAGTTATGCGCCGCAAAAAAAAAATCTTCAGAGGCCCCCCAAAGCCCGCCGTCACTGCGCTACTCAGAATTCAGCGATATGGAAGAGGATCCTAGCACAGCGTTGTTCTGCCGCGACACGCTGTCCCGCTCGGACCGGCTGCTGATGTATGGGGAAGCATTTGAAACCGACACCGACTTTGCGGACGCCGTCGAGGCGTGGCCACTCACGAAGGCTAAAAAGGACCTCGTGCTCTGCCGGGAGGCCCTGTTCCGACTGCGGGATTTGCACAAAAAGGCGAGCGGCGGACGCAAGGATGCTTCGTGGTGGACCGTGCTCCGGGAGAAGCTAGCAAATGTGCAATCGACCGAGGATCTTTGGCATTGCTTCGAGATAATCAACATGCCCGGTTCGGACGATGGGAACTACAGCCACGAAGTAGGAAGTGACGACGCTAAAGGGGCCGCGGACAGCAAGGCTCATCGGGATGAATGTGGTATAGTACTGTCGCCCTCCACCACATTATCGCGAATCTGTTCTCGAATCCAGCATGCAATAGCTGCGGCGCAGTCGCAGCCGTTCTTCTTGTGGCAAGATGCGACGCAGTCATGGGCAAATGAGTTCTTCTACCACCACAGTACGGATACGATGAGGGAAAAACTCTTGCGGCAATTGCCCTCGCCGTGTGTATTCAGGTATTTGCAGTTCTTGTATCGAAGTTTTCTTTTGATGAGCATGATTTTGCCGACCCCCACTCTTTGCGCTGCTGCACTCGTGATATAGCCTCTGGTTTGTGATGTATGTATAGTGAGACAGATCACTTCAAGTTCAAATTGCGAGTTAGACTTAGTCGCCAAGGCGAAGTTTTGTTTATATTGAAGCTAAATGAGCCTGAACTACCAAATCGGTTTTATGTAGTCGCTATTTCTTACTTTTTCAGTCAAGGGACATGTCTTCCTTTTCACCGCAGAGTAGCCTAAAACAAACACAATTACATTTGCCTCGCAGGTCAGGTCCTTTGCAAAGTTGGTTTCCAACAATGTGGTGCAGCATTTGCGAGCGGACCTTCATCGCAACAGCCTGGAGCTTCCACAAGCGCGAAGACTGTCTGAATTCGCGTTTCTACCAGCTGTACAATTACGGCGGTTGGGGCGCTTTAAAACCAGCACTGGTGGAGGCGGGTGGGACGCTGGACGGCTACAAAATTCACAAGGAACAAGACGATGTGGGCGAAGGGACTATCCATGTGACAGCAGACACGACGTTGCGGTCACACACGCACGACGAGGCCGCATATGAAAATATTACATCGAGGTTGAGCGCAGTCGACGGGTCTTTGCCTCTCCTGCTTCCGTCTAATGTGCACTACGATGCGGCGCTCGACGCGGCCATCTCGAGGGTTTATGACGAACATTTTCGTGCCAAGAAGCGCGAAGTCGAGGACGTTGTTCTTGGAATGGAACAGGATCAGCAAACGACAGCAGATGATGCCCATCCAACCGCAGCTGATGAATTTTCGAAGCCTGCTCCTGCTCCTCCTTGCACGCCTGGCGGATTTTTTCTCGACTTGGATTTCCCAGATACCCACAGTGCATCCTGGGAAAGGAAAGCCTGCCCGAGTGATGTACAACCGGCGCAGACTCCTCGTGCGGAGCTAAATGGGTCGACGCCTGAAGAAGAACGACAATGTTGGGGTGATCCAAACGAAAGAGAAGCCTGTTGGCCGTTCGGAACTGCGTTGCAAGACAGTGAAATATTAAAGCAAGCAGATCTTGTTCATCATCACAACATCGGCAAGAGAAAAAACGCCGCCAGCGATGCAGCTTTGCCTGATAAAAATAAACTCCTCCTCGTTCCACCGCACGAGGAAAATAATGTCTACCAAGGCTGCAATAACGTGTCCCTCGAATCCACGCCCTTCCTGAGCTTCCGCGTCCGGACGAAAAAGCGGTTTCTCAAGGAACTGAAAATCTGTACGATCAATGCTCCCAACGACGCATTCGTTCTCGGCCAACCTCTAGACAATCTCAAGGAGGTCGCGAGCGAGGACGTCCCAAAGCTTTTCTCCGGCTGGAATCAAGCGGACGTAAAACTCGTAGATATCTCGGACAAGTACCGTGGGGTTGATCTTCTCCGCTGCACAAATCCTGTGTTGGAGGAGCGACTTTTTGCCAGCGGGTCGTGGGCGCGAGCAGGAGCTGCACCAGGAGCCAGCTGTGACGAAACTACGCCGCGGCCATCGAAAAAACCCGACTGGGACGCGTGTCGCGAAAGCGTGTGGCAGCGAAAGGAGCTTGACTATGACGTGTGGCAATCTCTGATCCTACCGGTGAAGAGCAGCAACTTTGAGGAGGTGCGTTTCTTCCTTATCGCAGTGCTAGATGAAGAATTGCAGGGTAGGTCCCGGCACGGTGTTGGAGGGGAGCCTTCTGTGCAGCAAGCCACGAATGTTGAGAACCACGGCGGCGCCTCATCTCCACCCCTGATCGCAACTGTCACGCAATTCTGCCCGCTATCCAGAGCTTGCTTGTTCACCTTCACAGGGGGCCGCCACCGCCACATCGAACATAAAAGTGAAGTGCCGTTTTGTGCTGTGCCGTAGGACTTTTGCTAGAAGTCGTCCTGTAGAAGATGAAGAGTTAGAGTTTAGCTTTAGTGATCCACCAGCCACGACGGACCAGCAGTGGACAGGGCGGGAACGCGGCGAGTGGGGACACGGCCAGGTGGGGACACGGCCAGGTGGGGACACGGCCAGGTGGGGACACGGCCAGGTGGGGACACGGCCAAGTGGGGACACGGCCAAGTGGGGACACGGCCAAGTGGGGACACGACGGCGGGTGGGGACACGACGGCGGGTGGGGACACGACGGCGGGTGGGGACACGACGGCCGGCCAAGTGGGGACACGACGGTCGGCCAAGTGGGGACACGACGGCCGGCCAGGTGGGGACACGACGGCCGGCCAAGTGGGGACACGACGGCCAGCCAAGTGGGGACACGACGGCCGGCCGAGTGGGGACACGACGGCCGGCCAGGTGGGGACACGGCGGCCGGCCAAGTGGGGACACGACGGTCGGCCAAGTGGGGACACGACGCACGGCCGGCCAAGTGGGGACACGACGGACGGCCGGCCAAGTGGGGACACGACGGCCGGCCAAGTGGGGACACGACGGCCGGCCAAGTGGGGACACGACGGCCGGCCAAATGGGGACACGATGGCCGGCCAAGTGGGGACACGACGGCCGGCCAAGTGGGGACACGACGGCCGGCCAAATGGGGACACGATGGCCGGCCAAGTGGGGACACGACGGCCGGCCAAGTGGGGACACGACGGCCAGCCAAGTGGGGACACGACGGCCGGCCAGGTGGGGACACGACGGCCGGCCAGGTGGGGACACGACGGCTGGCCAAGTGGGGACACGGCGGCCGGCCAAGTGGGGACACGACGGCCGGCCAAGTGGGGACACGACGGTCGGCCAAGTGGGGACACGACGGCCGAGTGGGGACACGGAGGTGGGGTCACGGAGGTGGGGACACGGAGGTGGGGTCACGGAGGTGGGGACACGGAGGTGGGGGCGCGAAGGCTGGTCCGAACGGAGCTGCAGAGGCAGATTTGGCCCCGGCGCCTCCGCATCTGCCGGTCAGACTTGCAGCTGCAATGGCGGGCTGGTCCGGTCTATATGCCCAGTATTTTATACTAATTTAAAAATGTTCCCTTTACATGAACTTTCTGGGAAATCCAAATGCTGAGATACGACACTCCCTGCTCGATTTTTTTACCGCTGTGGAAGTTGCATTATTTTCAATGTTCCTCGTAAGAATTGCATTTGCAGCAACCGCAGAAGCGGACAGCACTTCGGAAAAACATTCATTTGCGCATGGCTTCCTGGTGGTTGAGCATCTCTTGGATAGCTCCGTCGCGAGTTTCGGACATACGGGCGTCCAGGACACGTCTGCACGGTCTATTTCGATCTAGACGAAAGTTTCGAGTACCGGCGTCAGGCCAACAACGACACGCTGGAACAAGCTTGCGAAGCACAGCTGCAGCAAGCTCGAAAGCTGCGTGGCAAGGTCAGTCCCGTGCAGGTCTACGCGGAAGGAACACTGTTGACCAGCATGATTTACGTGCCGCTGTGCGCTGTCAGCTCCACGGCGTTGTTGCGGGAGGTGCACAGAGAGACGGCGTGCTCTAGTACCTCTACTTCGACGCGAAAGAACCAGGATACTATTCTCGCCACGGGCGTTGAAGATGGAAAAAAAGAGCGCAGTCTAGTACTTCGCAGCCCGAAAGGACGAAGTCGTCAGACCAGTGGCAACTTTTACACGGAGGCTCTCACAGCCGCGTGGCAAGCTCATCGCGACGACGGAACTCGGTACGAAAATTACGTTTGCTCCACGGTTGGAGGAGCTCGGGCAGACCGCTGGTCGGTGGCTCCTGGTGTCGTGTCCAGCAGTGAGGAGGAAGTGCGTTCGGCATTTGATGCTGGTTGGCAACATCATCTTCCCGACGGCTGCACGACGGATGTTGACTATTGGGAACAAGATTGGCGGGCTTTTTTTCCCGGAGATGTCATCGTCAACTCCGTCGGTTGGCTGCGCAGCGCGTCTGGCCACGAGGTGGAGGTCCAAAGGAGTGAAGACGCCTACATTTTTCAGGATGAAAGTGACCCCGAAGACCCGATGTACGAGCAAAAATCGCTAAGAAATGTCGATGAGTCAATTTCAACAGTGGGTAAGAGGAAAACCACGCGTGACCAAGACCACGAGTGCCCGACGCCAACATCCGAAGATGATAAGGATCTCAAGCAGAGAACCTATCGTGCGGCAAAGGAGACCCGATACCCTATCCACATCTTCCTGCATGGGGACGTAGCGCGCTCGGCGGACACGCAGCAGCTTCCGGGCGTCTGCCAGGGTATGCTTCCCTACCCCGAGATCAGCTGGGGACACCCGATCAAATATTTGGAGCGAGGGCTCGCAAGACAGTGGGAGAAGCAAAGGACGCATCATCGCCGAGTTTTTGTAGAGGGAAAAGAAAAAGATGAATTCGGCAATTACAACGACCCTGAGAGGAGCTCTATAGAAGAGCAAGACCGGTGTACCAAAATGCTCGCGCACTCGGTTCTAATCATGCCGTTTTGTACTGACGACTGCTTTTGGTTCCGCGGTCCGCCCAATCGCTCTGACGCAAAACTGTTCAACCGTGGCGTCGTTGCGGTGATGGCCAAGCTCCGTCGCATCGCGATCGACCTGCTGCAGGGAGATGCGCGGCGGCTGTACCTGACGGGAGCGTCGATGGGTGGATACGGAGTGCTTGAGCTTGCGGCCTTGTGGGGACCCGAGGTTGTGGCCGCCGTGGTGGCGCTTTCCCCGTGCCGCGAGCTACGCACTAACCCAGCGCAGAGTGGGTGGTTCGCGGAGCGGCTGGCGGACATTCCGCTCTGGATTTTCCACAGCCGGGAGGACAAGTGCTGCAAATTCGTGGATACCCTCTCCCTTGTACACGAGCTTCTGTCTAAGAGGGCGGACAAATTAGACGAGATGTTGCACAGAATCGAGGGACAAGCAACCGCCACCGAAGCTGCACCAGCACCGCTTCGGTTCACTACCTGCGGACTTCCGAATGTTGCTCGCTGTTTCACGAAACACAGCCGGCTGACCGAAGTCATGGATAACTCCGAGGACGTTTATTTGTGGATGTACCAGTTTCTTCTCCGAGGAAGCGGCAACAACGATCAATCGGGTGAAGGTCGCTGGTCGTGCTTGGACGTCAGTAGAGACTACCCCGTTGCGCCGCAAGGTGGACAAATGAATTTGCCATACCCGAAGAGTGCCTTTCTCGCCTTCCACCAAACTGCGGCATGGCGGGACCCGGAGCAGGCAAGGTGATAATTTGGCATAACAGGGTCCTCGTCGCGCTCGGTGCACTTCGTACATGTAGCTCAATCTTTTGCTCAAAGTCAAAACGAGATAGAAAATGAAGTTTTTCCATAAATAGTTTTCTCTCCGGTGACCACGGTGTTTCTGTTCATTATTAGCAACGCGAAATTGGCATGGCTGTTTTCTTGGAATAGAAGTAAAACAAATCCATGAGGCAGGACTCCCACAAATTTTCCAAATCCATGACGCAGGATTCCCACAATTTTTGCGCGATGAAAAAATTGAGATCCAAAAATGAAATTATCGTTTGCTATGCCGGTGTTGCGGTGAACAAAAACAAAAGCACTAGTGCCGACGGTAAAAGAGGTTTGGAGTTGGACAGGCAGGATCCCCGCTAAATCAAAGTGTATTTTGGTAGATGTCTGAATCTGGATCGGCGACTTGTGATCCAAACATATGAAAGGCGATTTTATTTTTTGTGTTTGATTGTAGTTTCTGTTTCCACGATCATAATCTAAAAATTTCCCGCGAGTCAATCCTCTCCTGCAAAAAGCGGTGTTCAGGTCGAACTTACATCACAAGTATCAGGAATCTCCACCTCTAGAAATCCATCTGGACCACATCTACAACTAGACAGAAGATTTTCCAACTTTAGTTAATCTGTGACTTACACCACTAGGAAAAGGAAATAAAGCCGGTTTATTTCTCACATTTCTACATTTCCTCTTCTTTCCTCCGCAACAGAAAAACCACAACCCCATCGAAAATGCCGTCGGTGACCTGCGACGAAAACGTGCTGTGCGTGAAGAAGCTGAGTGGGAACGCGACGGTGCCCACCAAGGGTTCGAAGGACAGCGCCGGGTACGACCTGTCTGCCGCCCACGAGACGGAGATTCCGGCCCAGGGGAAGGGCTTGGTGAAAACCGACTTGGCGATCAAGATGCCGGCGGGCGTGTACGGCCGCGTGGCACCCCGCAGTGGCCTGGCCCACAAGAAGCACATCGACGTCGGCGCCGGCGTGATTGACGCCGACTACCGCGGCAACGTGGGGGTCGTGCTCTTCAACCACGCCCAGGAGCCCCTGAAGGTCGAGAAGGGGGACCGCGTCGCGCAGTTGATCCTGGAGAAGTACCTCACGGTCGACGGCGTGCGCGAGTGCGAGGACCTGGACGAGACGGACCGCGGTGCGGGCGGCTTCGGCTCCACCGGCGTCTCCGCGGCCCCGCCGTCCTAAGCTGGTTTTCAGTGATACACTCGCTGGAAAAGATAAACGCAGGATGTAGTTGACATCTTGTGCACAAAATGTCAGCGCACCACGGTGGTTTTCGATCTTCGGAAAGTTGTCGTGACAACCGACCTACTGTCAGCAAAAATGAAAATCACACGGAATCTTACGAAGAAGCAGTCAGAGAGCAGGATACAAACGGACTTGGACCTTCACACTTACGCAACGAACACGGGGGTACTTACTTTTTGTTTTCCGTTCACGCCAATTTTTTTGTGAATCTTGCATGCGTATGAGCTTAGACAAGATGCGTTGGTTACGTCGCCTCCACTAGAAATTGCTAACGCTGAAGTTTTCATATCGATTTTCCACAACGGTGTGCATTGCATTGGGAATCCCAGATGAATATGGCGTCTGAGATAAAAGACAAAGAAAAAATTATCCACAGGTATTTTACCTTCACTATGTATTCCAAGAATCTCCTGGAATCGTTCCTGCACCTACGCGAAGAAGACTACCACTTTCCAGATTCGTCGACCAGAATCTTCGCGAGGACCAGATGATGATCTTTCAAGTGCAACTCTCTCTTCAAACTACGTTTTAGAAATGCCCTGCTCACAATTCTTCTCTCCGGCGACGCCACGAGCGATCTCTTCGAAAATTCAACTTCTGAAGAAAAGACAGTGTTGTTTGCGACAGCACGGAATAACACCGGAGAAGGATTGCTGTAGAAAAGACCTTACGATGTTGACGATGATCTTGCTGTACCAGCGGAGAATCGAATAAAACAACACTTTGATACAAACGGCATGCTCTGCACGCATCTGATAACGTCAATCATGATAAAAAAAATTGGAGCTGGAATGCTACCGAGATCAAAAGGCTTGTAGTTCAAGACTCTTTACTCGGATTGTTCCTGGCGCTAATCAAACGTCTCCAGTAAATCCAACTACTGGTTTGAATTGCAATTTCTACAAGAACTCGATGACGAAAATAAAATTTGAATTTTCGAAAACGGAAAAGCCAGCCGAGAGACAGAACCACAGAGTGCAAAGCAATTTGTGTTTCTAGAGAGAGTCCTCGTGAGCGTTTACCAAATTTTATCAACCGATTTTGCTTTCATCTCCGCAAGAGTGTAACTTTGCGACTGCATCCTGAATCATTCAAAATGCTATTTCCATCCCGTAGAAAAAAAAATTATGCAAGAGAGAAGGAGTAGAGTCGTCCTTGCGTGTAGTGTGAGTGGAGGAAAGACCACGATAAGTACTTACTATTAGTAGGGGTAGACATCAAGAGAGAAGTTGTACAAACAAGCAAAATCAAAAAGAAGAGTTCATACAGTAAAGTTTTAGACCTAATTGTGGATCGGACGAAAGTTTTGAGTCTTGTTGTCGCCATCAATTTGTTTGGCATGTAGCATTTTTCCGGTTCGTTGCAGCAAAAGCAAAGATGGCACTGCAGCAACCGAACCCACCGTGCGGGGACGACTTGGCTTTGTTGTTGTCGAAAATTGTACTGCATTTGCCGTACGACGCCAGTGCAGTGGATCCGGAATTCGCCTCCTACCTTCGCGAAAACGCATTGACGTGTGTTGTGGTCGGGAAATGGCAGACCAGCAACCTCGAGCAACTGAAAAACCACAGTCTGGCTGCGAAAGCAGCCGGCTTGGCAACGAGAACAAGTGCTGGTGGCGGCATCGATCGCAACAACCCGTTCGCGCGGGCGGGGCAAAAGGCGGGCAACGCGGATTCCACCCCCGCAGCGTCGGAAGGGGGCGTCGCGTACTACTGCAGCCGTGTGCAGTCCCGCAGCTTCGGTTTGTCCATGGTCGCGGTGAAGCAGATTTCGGGTTCCAAAACCGCCACTTCCAAGACGGAGGAGCCCGCGTACCTGGAGCGCAAGCGGCTGCAGGTGCTGCGTATCCAGTGCAAAAGTATCGTTGCAATTGCTTTTATGCATTACAAATCTTTTTTGTAAGGCAAATCCGCATTACAAATTCAATTTGTAATGCTGAGCCAATGTGTATTGCAATTTCTACTAGTACGATACTTTGCAATGCATACTGCGCCTCGCGTGGGAGGATGGGTTTCCGTTGGACCTGCGCGAGATCGGCGTGAACCCTTACACCAAAACCGTGTCCTTCACGTTGCGCGACCAGGCGCCCCTCAGCCGCGGTGCCTTTCCGTATGCAGTGCAAAAGTATCGTACTACTTCTACAACTCGTATAAAAATGCATTACAAATTTCCTCAGCATGAGAAAAAACTTTGTAATGCAGATTTACCGTACCCGTAACAAAACAATTAGTAATGCATGATTGCAATACGAGTACGATACTTTTGCAATGCATATTCCGGAGCACGAGCTGAAGCGGGCCGTCCGCGCGAGCGCCCGGGAGGAACGGGTCGCGAGGAATGAGAGGGGGAACGAAACCGCGGTAGGTGTGGCAAAAGCATCGTACTCTAGTTCTAGTAGAAATTTTTACGAATACAAATTTTTCGCAGAGATGAAGAAATGCAATTTGTAATTCGGATTTGGGTAAGAAACAACAAGGTTTGGATTTGTCATGAGTACGATCCTTTTGCATTGCATACGCAGACCAGGCCTACGAAATCCTGCCGCCGAAACGCGTGGCGCCATATGACAGTGCACAACTCCCCCTCCCCCTCATTTGTAATGCAAGATCCCGAATCCTCCAGCTGCTGCCTCGTAGCACTGTGTGCATGACAAATCCTGGAAGCCCAAACAACACTACACTCCAGTGCAAATTTGTCATGCAAAACCGGCATTCTTTCTAATGCTTGCATTGCTGTTCATGCAATACAAATGAGGGGGAGGGGGAGTTGTGCACTTTTATATGCCAAGGCGGTTCTCGACGAGCTCAAGCGCCGGTGGAGGAGCGGAAGGCCGGCTGGAGGTTGACGGCCGCAAGAATCGAGTACAGCTGCAAAGTATGAAATGCAAAAGCCTCGTACTAGTATAAATTGCATGACAAATTCCCTCAGCATGAAAAATGAAATTTGTAATGCGGATTTAGGTTAGAAGGGAGATTTGTGATGCATGATTGCGAATTACTACGAGTACGATACTTTTGCACAGGATACAAACCGAGAGTACTAGCAGTGCTCTCGAAGGTCATCTGGTTCATTCCGACGTCGACGTGCATCTTCCCGGGCTGAACTCGACGGCTTTCCAGCAGCTTGCGTTCCCCGAACGCGGCGCCTTGTTTCTGGAATTCTACATCTTCCGACCGTCGAATAAACAACAGGTGCTGGGCGCCACGGGCGTCTCCGGGGACGTCATCTACCACTTCAACTACACCCTGGACCTGTTCAACCTCCGGCGCCGCAGCCGCCAGAAGCTCCCCGGGGAGCTCGGTACGGTGAAAAACCCGCCACTCGCGAAGGCACCCCGGGCCACCTTCCTGGATATCAAATGCAAAAATGTCTGGGTCTGGAAACTTGTAATGCTGCGTTGGGAATAGTGAATGCTCTGTAATGCACAGGCAAGCATCAGAAATATCTGTGCTTCTTTGTGGTGCGTTTTTCGCATGACAAACTGCGTTTTTGCAGGACATGCAAAAGGGTCTCTTCTTGGACACGCATCACAAACTTTTTGGTCATGCCAGACAAGCATGACAAACTTGCATTCTTCCAGACCCAGACATTTTTGCATTTGATACTGGACTACGGAGAGGAAAATCACGGCGACGAGCTTTGTTCCTCCCGCCCGCAGCTCTTCGTGCAGGACTGCTTTCGCGTGGAGGAGGCCCAGACCGCGCGGTGGAAAGCCAAGCCCTACCTACGACCCTACTGCGAAGTGGAGTTGGAATCTGCAGATCACAGTTTTCAAGCGCCTCGGCAGGGACAGGAAAAAGGACCGTCAGTCGCGGCCTCATCTTCGTCCTCCAGTCAGGCGGGTCGGCGTGGAGATAAGAAGAGAGTGACGACGGGTACTTCCCAAAATTTTTCGCATTCCTGCAGCAGAGGAACACCTTCACTAGCGAAATAAAACTAGAAATGTTTATTTTGTTTTTCATATGACGGCCATGTCATTCGGTTTGGGCTTTGCTTGACGCACCATGAAGGTTTGTTTTGTTTGTACTTATTCATTCCTAAGTGTAAGTAGAACTTTGTGCAAAAGCTAAATTAACATAAAACTACAGCTACTGCTACACAACCGTTTTTTATATTCTAGGCACACCAGGGCGAACCGCAACGAACCCAGCGAGGAGACCTTCAGCCGGTAACTCGAACGAACTCAAGGTACCTGATGACGACGACGACCAGGACCTTTCGCATTACCCAAGCAACAGCCGCAAACCAGCCTTGATGCGGAGTAGTAGAACCAGTGCAGCGAGGACTTCGCGCCAGGCCCTGGTGAAACTCGCAAGAAAGACGGGGAGCACGGCGGACACGGTCCGTAAAAAACCTTCGGGGCGCCCTATCACCGCCTCCACGGGCCGGCACCACAAGTGCTTCCGCATGGCCTGGGCGCTGGGCCGCCCGCGCGGACTCTCCTACCACTTCGGCAACAGTCGGTCCTTCCAGAAAATGCGGTTTTGGGACCTGGTTCGTTTGAAAACGATCCAGAAAACGCGGCTGCAGCAGGAGAGCCGCGGGGGAGGTGGTGCCCCCGGAATTATTGCGACAGCGGGTGCAGGAAATGGCAGCAGACGACGCTCTGGCAGGCGGCGGAGGAGCGGCGATGAAAGCGAGCGTCGAAGCCAGAACAATGCGGAAGAACGACGTCACCACAATGAAAACGAAAATGATTTTTTCCCGTACTACGCGCACAGAAGGCATCGGGAAGAAATGGACGCAAATGCCGTGGAGAAGCTACCGTACGACGCAAACTATCCTGGGAGAAATAGCGACTGTCGTGCTCGTCGTCTGATAGTAATTGCATGAATCTTGCATGACAGCCGTTCTTGTCTCTGTGTGTCGAATCTGCAACGCAAATTCAGTTTTTCATGATTTCTTTGTCATGCAAATCTTACTAGCACAACAGGTTTGCAAAATGCATACGAATCATCCCTACCAGAACTCGGACGTGTACGAGTCTGCGGACCAGGTGAAGAAGTACTACTACCGTGCCATATCCTCTGCAAAAGTACCGTACTCGTGATAGGTAAATTGCGATATAGTAATTTTTGCATGACAGATTTTGATTTACTGTCATCTTACTTGTTAAATCTGCATGACAAACTCGATGTTTCGTATGCAATCATTTGTCATGCGAAGATCAAGTAGTCAGATCTCTACTGGTGCAATACCTTTTGCAAAAATGCATACACCGGCTGGAACAACCATCTTCTCAACCCGAATTGGTTTAGCGCGTTTCAAAAAGAGGACTGGCGCGAGCGGGAGTTTTTCGTGCAGAACGCGGCGCTGGCCGACCTCGATCCGTTTGACGGAGAGCAGGAATCCGAGCCCGACTCCGTGTTCGACGCGGATGACCGGCTCCGTGTATCAAATGCAAACATCGATCTGGGTCCTCTGCAAACTTGTGATGCGAAAATGTGGATAAATGGAATAAATCGTTCCGCATGCTGCCCAGCATGACAACGCCTTTCGTGGCCGAGAGCGCTTTCTCATAGGCAGTCTGGATCAGGTGAGTGAGACTGCGTTTCTGCATGACAAAAGAGGCTGCGACTTTTGTTGATTTTATGCAAAAGCAAAACTACAGATTTCCCAGGAATCGGAAGCTAGCATTACAAGTTTTTCAATTTTTCAGACCCAGACATACTTGCATTGGATACCACGAGCTGGACGACGAACTGGCGCACCTCGCCCAATATCGAATGCAAATGTGTCTGGGTCGGGAAAGAATGAGATTTGTGATGCATGCTTTCGATCATACAAATTACCACCTGTAGAATTGTGTATGTATTTCTCAACACGCAGCAGATTTTCAGGTAGGCATGAGAAATAACCTGTCGCACCACTGCAATTATGCTGCATCGCGGGTCATGTAAGATTTGCAGCACATCTCTCATCAATCTTCCCGACCCAGACAAGTTGGCACCGCACACCCAAGAGAGCGAGGACGACGAGCCGCTGCCCCCGCCGTTCCAAGTGCGGGAAGACCGAGCGAAGACGGCGACGCGCAACTACCTGAAGCCCTTCTTCTGGTGGGCCGTGCACCGCGCGCTCGACATGGAGGCGGCCCAGGTCGTGGTGCAAAGCTGCGTGGAGCTGGTCCGGGACCAGGTTGTGGCGGAGGAGGAGGCCGACCTGGCGACCGCCGTGCTGGACGCCGTCGCGGACAAGGTGGCGCGGAACGTGCTGGACCTCGAGCACGGCACCGTCGCCGACGCCTTGGTGCAGCATGCGGTGGACCGTGCGGGCGATCCAACCATATCCTGTGCAGAAGTATCGTACTCGTATTGCAAAAATCATGCATCCCGAGTCAATCCCCATTACAAATTTTATTTCTCATGCTGAGGATGAAATTTGTATATGCATTTATACGAGTACGATACTTTTGCAGTCCATAGACCAGTGGCGGCCACGATTTCGCCTCCACCGACCAGATTCTGCAGACCGTCTACGGAAACGCGGTGCACACACTGAGCAACGAGCACAAGGTGATCGCCCGGCGCACGCTCCACCGCATCTACGACACCGTGGTAGACACACTGCAACTCAACGAGGAGCAGGAGTTCGACGGAGGACAAAAGGAACAAAGCGAACCCAACGGGGGCCACCGGAAGGAGGACCTGCTGTTTCCCAGCACCTGGGGAAACCATAAAACGCTCGGTGGAGCAGACGGGGACAGTATCTACAGCATCGACACCTCAGACCACCAGTCCATCTGCGTTGTGGGCGACCCAGGACGCCCGAAGCTGAAGTCCGAGTTCGGCCCCTTCACGATCGGGTGCAAGGGAGTTCGCGTGGTCCGGCATTATTTCTCCATGGCCGCGGGGGATCGCGACTCGAATTCGTCGTGCGTAGCACAAGAGGACGGAGAGGAAGAGGAAGACACTGATTTATTTCTCAGCGAGGACCAACTGCTAGACCGGAAATACGAGGCACAGCGGCGGCGGCAACAGCGAAGACGGGACCGCCGAAGCGAGATTTCTGACGAGCGGGAGGTGCGCAAACAGGTGATGCGCAACGCGAAGAAGTTTCGGCGCGAGCTGCAGAAGCGGCTCCAGTTCCTCGGGGACGCGCACGGACTCGATATGGCGTTCTCAACTGTTACATTCTCAACTGTTACACGGATTTGCTATGCAGAATTGCCATCAGCCTCCACACGATCAAGGTGCTTAGCATGACAAATCCTCGAAGGGCTAAGCAGCATGATAATCCGTTCCAAATTTGTAATGCAAAACGCGCAATCTTTCCGCTTTCACATTTGCTGTTCTTGCATCACACATTCATGTAACAGTTGAGGATGTAACGTTTGAGAACGCCATACTCGAGCTGCGAAGCTTCGAGCACGACATCTTCGCGTCGGAGTACGGTGTTTTGAACCCGCACCGGCAGCGCCGCGGTCCTTCCGTCAAAGAGCTGGTTTGGTCCCAGGCGGTGAGGAGAGCGAGCAGTGCCGGGGCGGGGACCGGCGGAAGACGAGTGCGAACCAACTACCCTGATGATGAACCACAAGACGAGGGTCGTATTGTGGATGGACAGAAAAACTATCGTGCAACAAACGATCGTGGCGAAGGAAAACATGGTGCTCGTGCTCCACCACGACACGGTGCGGGGAATAAGCCCGAGGTGAGGAACAAAAGCGGCTTGCAAGATGAAGTTTCTCCGGTCGACGTGCAGGGGCCGATCTACGTCACGCACGCTGCGGACGCGGTCCCGCACGAGCAGGAAGAGAAACAGGGGAAGCGGGGCAGCAATATCCTGAGTAAAAACAACGTCCCCTCTACCCCAAGGCTGTGCATCATGAAGGTAGCAAATCTGCATCATGAAGGTAGGTGGTTCTTATGCGGAGCCCCATGAGAATTGTTTTCTAGTCGACGCGCGTCGAAAATTGTGATGCTCCAATGATCAGCATAATATCTATAGATCTTTGTTGATGTGATGCTGTTGTTGTTGAAGTAGAAGCGAATAACAGGATTGCACTACGAAGCGGCCACAGAACTTGTCATGCACAACAACCAAAGCTTGTTGATTTGTGTAGCAGATTTCCCGTCCTGACTACAAGGTGGGGACGTTTTCCCACGGGATAAGCAAGCGCGTGAACAAGCCTCCGCGTTCGGCGGGCCCGGCTGGGCGGTACGATGAAGACACGGGCCGCCCGCGGAGCTTCAGTAGCTGCTACGACCTTATGGATTGCAAAAATGTCTAGGTGTCCGGAAGAGTTAGAACTTGCATTTCTTGTTTGGCATTCCTGCTAAATCTGTGTTGCATGTTTGTGGCAGCTGCGCGGATTTTGTGTCAATGAAATGCAAAAAAGGAGTACTTTGTAATGCGGACGCGCGCTACTCACGCATGAAATAGAAAAAGCGCTGAAATAAATATTTGGCATGCGTGGCTGCACTAGGAAGACCAATTTTGGCCATTCAGCATCACAAGTTCATTCCAGACTCAGACCACATATTTGTGATGCATAGACCTGGTAGTACAGCAACACCGCGTGCGCGCGGCGGACGCCGAGGGAAGGCAAGGACCGGCGTATCCTGTGCAAAAGTATCGCACTCGTAGTATTTGCAATCATGCATTACAAATCTTTTGCTTAAGGTTAAGGTGAATCCGCCGGATTACAAATTTTATTTCTCATGCTGGGGAAATTTTAATTTGTAATGCAATTTATACTCAGTACGATACTTTTGCACTGCATAGGGCGGGAATTGCAGCAACTCGTGGTGGTCCAACGAGGAATTTTCAACCAGGCCTGGCGTTCAACCCGGATGAATTTCGCATCCTCCGAGCTAGGAATTGCAAAAGTATAAAGTAGTACCAAAGCATCGCACTGAAATTGTACTTGTAAAATTGATTATAAAGATAGTCAATCAGTTGCATCTTCTATAGTGCAAGACTTGTACTACAAGAAGTTCTTGCGTAAAAAAAAGCAATTTTTTGTCAACTACATGCCAGATCAACTAGAAGGATAGATCTGTCACGACGCATCATGCCTGGTGCGATGATCTTCACTACGAGTGTGCGATATTTTTGCAAAGGATACGAGCCGGGAGGGACCAACTCAAGATGTATCGGGAAGAGGAGGAGCAGGCGAAGGAAAGGGCGAAAAACCTCTGTAGAAGTGCCGCGTCAAAAAAAGCCGCGGGTGGCCGGAAGACGGCGTCCAGTACTTGTTCGTTTGATAGATAGTTTCATATTTAAATCAGCTTAAAAATCGTAGAGTTGATTTGCACTGCTGGACCTGATCCTGATAGTACTGTGTATTCATTTTTCACTACGCACGATCTTCAATCAATTGTGTTTCTTGCTTGCTACGGGGCGCAGAGACCCCAGACATAGCGGTGACAGTACATGAGGTCATCGTACGTAGCAAGTTGTACTTCTTCTACAGAACTCAAGAAAATGCGCCGTATACATCAAAGTACCGAATCAGATACAACAACAAAACCAGGTTACTACGACGACCGGAAAACCTACCAGTGGGATGCCCCGGTGGACGTGTTTGGGCGCGAGAAAGCGGAGATTCTGGCACAGTACAAAGAAAACGAGAAAGCCAAAACTCGGTCCGCCGGCGGTCGTGCGGGTGGGAGTGCGGTGGCAAGCGGTTCTGCGTGGAAACTGGATCTCGGCGAGGTCGATTGGATGGCGGCACTGCAGATGTAGTAAGCGAAAGCTGCTGGAAGTGGTAATGGCGTAGCTGTTATTTTTGGACAAAAGAAGGTCTGTTGCGACGCTCGTGTGAATGAAAGAAACAGAGTCTCTTGACGTTTTGTATTTTTTCTCCGTGAAAAAGAGAAAAAGGAAAAGCAGGAGTGCCTTGCTGAATAGAATACTTAAAAACACGAACTGCACATCACAAAATGAACAGTCTTTTGTGGGGAATATCTCAACTGAATGAGTTCTGTAAATATCGGCTGGCATCGGTGAATCAAGATCGAGTAGTTGCGCAAGACAAATTTGATCAAAGAAGAAAAAGATCGCGACCTCCAAGAAACTCACTCGAGGCCAATATGATTCAAGTAGGTTTTCAACCTCGTGCCAATGCTCTCCCTCGGGATCGCTTGTCTTTTTTTTTAACCGTGACGATATTAACCTTCGTGATTGCATAAAGTCCGAGGAAGTAGTACTGAGGGATCAAGTGCGAGAGGGACATTACATTTTAGGCTTACTACACGCATGTTTTTTTCATTTTTTCTCAAGCAAGTCTTTTGTAGGAAATTTAATGGAAAAATGAAAATCCCGCGCCGAACGCAGTCACTTAATAAGGGCGAAGGGAGGACAACGAATATGCTGTTCATTGCCCCTACAACTTGAGGGAAAAGTGGGAAAATTGATTTCGACCTGAATCGATAGTCTTTTGGTTTTAAAATGTATGTTAGGGCAGCAGACGGCTGTCCGGGCAGCAGTCTGCAGTAGTCTTTCGAGTTGTCTGGGGTCGTTCAGGGCTAAGGCTGCAAGAGCGGAATTTTCTACTGTCCTCGCCCTGGTAGTCGTTGTAGTAGGGTATTCAGAAGCAATAGGAAATTGCTCCTGTGCAGACCGTCGTCGTACCGGTACCGAGAGCGCCGCACAGGTGTACCTGAACCGCTCTCCTAGTTCCACCACGGCATCATCATTTCGTTCCATCGAACTTCTTCGAGGTCAGTCAACGACGCCGACCAACCTAGCCTCAGTCAACGACGTTACCACTAGGGTATCAGGGCAGGCTATTCCTGCCGCGCGTCGGAGGAGGGAGATGCGCCAAGCCCCGCTCGAACTAATCATCATCATTTGAGGTGGGCGGAACACAGTATTTTTGTATATAGTGCGTTCACGACTTATGGCAGATTGATAGTACGTGTACGAGTTGCTATGTTGATGCTCGCAACATTTTCTTCTCTTTGTACTTTCGAACAGACTGGTATAATATTCCTCGTCAACGAACCGGTTCAGATTGAGCACCAAAGGTAGTACTTCTATCTTCTTGCCCGCGGCCTTACTGGGAAGGGGAGTTGGAGTACGCGGACCACAGTTTCCAAGCGCCTCAGCAGGGACAAGAAAGAGGATCTTCCGTCGCGGCCACTTCTCGTCCAGTCAAGTGGGTTGGTGTGGAGAGAAGTACCAGGGAAGTGACAAGAGGCACTACAAGAATTTTTCGCATTCCTGCACCAGAGAAACACCTTCAGCAGCGAAAAACTAGTAATGTTTATTTTGCACTCCATATTTTAATTTTAGTTTTTCAAACTTGTGATTGGTCCTTGGTTTTGCTGTGTATCCCTAGGTAGTGATTCGTGCAAAAGCTAAAGCTAAATTCACATAAAACCACACACTACAGGGCGATCAACCGCAACGAACCCAGCGAAGCCAGCATCAGCCGGTAGTAGTATGGACGAAGTGAAGATGGTGATGCTTTGCAAAGTGCTGCGCGTCTTCATGTTGCCGGACGCCAAGGAACTGCGCCAGAAAGTCGTCAGCAAACCCTTCAACTTGAGCACCCAAGTTACTTTTATCTTCTTGCCGGCACAGGAGGTTTAGTTTAGAACAGCACCAGTAGCCTGCCTTTCCCTGTGGCAGTTCCGGCAGCAGCAGTGTCACTGTGGCGGTACGGAGGCAGGAAAGGCATCTTCTAGCGGCACTACCTAGAAGAAACACTACAACGTGCCGAAAGTGGACTACATCACTGTGGAGTGACGGCAATTAACCGTATTCCCCTTGCTCGTTCAACATCTACCACCTCTGCCCACCACTCTCTGGGACACGGCAGCAGAAGGATCACACGCTTCATCATCGATAGAGTCCTAGTGCTGGCCTATTGTGACAAAAAAAACCTGAACAACGGACACGGAGACCGAAACTACGGGAACACTTTGCGCGCCGGCGTGGATCCCATCTAGAGTCTCTTGAAGGAGAACAACCAGACCACCTCCTTTGAGTAACCGCAAAACCAAAAGCAGTGGGCGAAGATGCTGAACATCAACATCCGCGCTGGGGAATTCCAGGACCTGTACGAGTATGCATCGCAAAAGTATCGTGCTCGTACTCGTACACTTTGCAGCACAGCATGACACCATTGTTGAAATTGGTTTCTTATTCTTACGCTTCCCTCATTCAGCATGACAAATAAGTACATTTTTACTTTCTTTCTCCTTCTGGAAAAAATTGTATCAAATGTTATTTGTACCAGTACGATAGGATACTTTTGCAATGTATAATGAGCAGCTAGAAGAGAAGTATCCGCCGAAGCGCGCCAAGGAGAACTTGAACGCGCTCGTGGTGCATTCCGCCATGGCGTGTTTCGAGAAGAAACAAAAAGAGAGCCCGCCGGCGCCCGTCTTGATGACGCAGCAGCCCGGACAACAACCTGCCCACGCTGGTCCGTCGACACTCGGCCTTGAGTCGTCCGGTGCTCCGGCGGAGGCGATGAACATGATTCCCCTCTCGGCGTCGAGCGGCACTACGCCCGCCGCAGCGGCCCCAGCAGCTGCGGCACCAGCAGCGGCCACTTTGTCCGTACCTGAATCTGGCACCAGCAGCGGCCGCGCGGAAAATGGCAATGTTAGCGTTCCCGCTGCGAAAGCAAGCGCCGTGGCAGGTACCGCTAGCGCCGTTGTGGCAAGAAGCACCTCCGCGCTTGATGTTCATCCGGGCGACAGCGTAGCGAATCCTTCATCGACGTCAGGACCTGCTGCTTCGACTGCGCCTGTCGTTGCAGAAACTGCCCCGTCCACAAGTGCAGCTATTATGCATCGCAAATATTATATCATCTGGGTGTGGAAGTCGTGTTGCAACTTGTAATGCTGCTTTTTGATTCACATTCGAAAAAAATCTGTACATATTGCCTGAGCAGCAAACGAACTTTAGTTTTTCTTGCTACGCGGACAGGGCATTTGATTTCACACTGGATAGGCATCAAACAGGACTGAGAAAATCTGTGATGCTAGGGCGCACATCAGAAACATTGTAAGTTACAGTCATGCAAAATGTGAATGACCACGAGCGTTACATTTTTTCACACCCGGACATAGTTGCATTTGATAATTATTGAGAAAAGGACCAATCGCCGTGTCGCGGACGGATATCCTATGCAAAATCATCGTACTCGTAGTTGTAATTGCATTTATGCCTTACAAAGCCCTTTCTCAAGCTGAAAGTGAAACAGAAACTCAATCCGCCTGACAAATTTCGTCGCGTTGCTGAGCTACAACTTTGTTGTCTTGCAATAGCAATACGACGAGAACGAGTGCGATAATTTTGTACTTGATAACGGAACTGAAACTGCAAGAGAGGCGGGAGCTTCGAGTTCTTCGGAAAGCCACTCTTCCGCAACCATGGTCGTGAATTCGGGAGCCGGCAGCAGCACCACGCCTTTGGTGTCCGCTCCAACAGTTTTCTCGCCACCCGAAGCTGCCACTGACACTTCTGTGGGTGTGCCGGGGCTGGCGACCAACAACGACGAATATTTAACAACTACTGCAGCAACATCAAGTGGAGAACAACAAGCTTCAGAAGTCGCAGGGCCAGGCGTTGCCGCATCGTCCAACTTAACCGCGAGTAGCTCTGGTAGCGTGCCAGCCGGAGAACAAGTAGATGCCGCTGTTTCCTTGCAGACGATCCGTCCACCTCCTGGGGCGCCAGTTACACAAGTACGACTACAACTACTACCTCTACCTCCTCAATCCACTGTCAGAAACACGGCTTGGCGTCCGTTTCCAGTGCCCGTTCCAGACGAAATCGGCCGAGCTATCTACAAGTTCTTACCGGAGCCCCCGGTTTTTACGCAGGTTGACAAGTTGCTGCGGAATGACGTGATTCTAGGACTGCAAGTCACGGACGGGATGAGGACGTGGTACCCGAAAGTCAAGTCGTACAAGGAGGGCCTCGATCCGTTCATTGTCGACTTTGCTGACGATGTACCTGTGCGTTTGTCCTTTTTGCAACACGATTTTGTTAACGGCCAACCTGCATCCAAGTTGTGCTTGCGGTTCAAGATTCATGCTCATGGCGATGGGTATTACATTTATCTGCAAGAGTTCGCACATTGGACCGACTTGCAGGGCGGCTTCATGCTGAAATTCAAGTCCATTCGTCACGCCGGTACGGTCGTCAAATTGATCGTCCGCTTCACGCCCGACGATGTTGACAAGGACGATGTTGACAAGAACAATTTCTACGATCACCACCCTGTGAATCTGGTTACCGAAATTGCGAAATACGGCTGCGACGGGATTGCGGAGGTGACAAAGCACCTTCCCGGCGTAGAACGTGTCTACGACGGTCGCCGATCGACGCTTACGATTGAGCGGTACCACATGGACTTCAAGGAGGCCTTCCCAGGGTATCACCGACGGCGCACACAGCGGATGCTTGACGCAGCAAAAATTCCGATGCGATCGCAAGAGACGGACAACACCATTTCGCCAGAGCTGGTTGAGTCGGACGAGACAAATGCGCTACTAGCAGCACGCTTTCAGCCTTTTGCACATGATTTGGCGAACGCCGAACCGGGTTTCCCGAAGACGTTCGGAGACTCCAAAGCCAAAGTGCCCACAAACACTTTCAGGCTTTTTCCGAGAGTGGATCGCAGGTCTGCAGAAGTCCTGTTCCAGACCGGTGTCGTATCCGACGTGATTCCCATCAAGCTAGCGCAGTCCTTGGCGAGTACAGAGCCAGCTCTGCTAAGCAGCGTGTCATTTCATTTCCGACCGAACCCGCTTTCCGCCAACGAGGATTACGGAAAAGAAGGAGTAGTAGCGGAAACGGGAATGAGAATCATCCCCAGAGCAGATCCGTACTTCTTCCTCCATGGCTGCGATGGCAGTCTCGCCGTCGCCTTTCCGGAAATTGGATTTACCCAGGCGTCCTTCACCGATCTTTCTGAGATAGAGTCCCTGAAGTACTGTTACGTCGGGGGCCGACGACGGCTCAATCTTGTCGGGAAAAAGTACGACACGAGAGGTGCCACCTCCGCTCGCTGGAGCTATCGCGACAATCGCTCTAAAAGGCGGGATCGTCGCTTTTCGAGACCTCCGACAGCACTCATTTTCAGGACAGAGGATGGTGTCGAGCCTGCACTGTCCCTCTTCGTGCGCGTCCAGGATGAAAAGTTGTGCAACATCACTCTGTACTCCCCGCCGCTCCCGAAAAAGGGGAAAAAGCTCGCAGTGAAGATGTTGTCAACACTGTGCACCAACCACGGCGGGACGAGTTCCACCGCAACTGGCCCCTGCTCCAAACAGAAACTGCAATGCATAGCCGCGTTGTACGTGCTCGATGTCGGCGCGCAGTTTTGGGATCGCGAGAAGCAAGTAGTCACCCTGCCGACGTATGCTAGGTTTGCGTCCTTTGGGTCAAAAGAGGAGCTGGTGTACGCGTTGCGGGCCGTCCTAGGCGTCAACAAAGGGCTCGAAGGGTACCAAGAGCGTTTCAACTTAGGCAGCTTCAAGAGTGCCAAATTCCTCGCCGAGGGGGGAAGCGAATTGAGCCCAGCCGACAGGGAGCGACAACCCGAAAACTATACGGAAGCCCTCCGCCTGCGGCGCGGCGACGAGCTAGCGGTTCTTGGCGTTTGCGGAACGAAGGAGGAAGTGGAAAAGAAGTACGGGCCGCTGCGGGAATGGGACCTGGGACACTGCACCGACCTCTCCTGCCTGTACATGTGGACGCTGCTCGACCCGATGTACGACGTGTTCGCGCAGAACGACATGGATTATCCCGCAGTGAGATTTCGCCCTCTGTTAGAAGAATGTACTGCATGTCCTACATTCTCAACGAAAGACTGATCGTTATTTACGATATGTTTTGTAAGGTATGTGAAGACTGTATTGCAAGTGAGTAGAGCACCAGGACCAGGAACAGCAGAGCAAGATGATACAACAAAGCACATTTCATCCCGAAGAGCAGCAGCTGCTGCGAGTCCCGAAGCGTGTATTTGTAATGCTGCTCATCTTCCTTCCAGCTTTTGTCGGACATCCTCAGGACAGAAAAGACGACTTTGTTGAAGGCGATGTTTCTCTCTTGTTTGATGATTGGAATTTAGGAGTACTGCATGCCCAATCGCCAGGGAGGCTGTACGTGTGGGCGCCGATATGCTTCATGTCGTATGACAAGAATCCGGACATCTCCTGCTGGAACACGTCGAAGGTGACAAACATGTACCGCTGCTTCTGGAATTGGGACGATTTCAATCAACCCTTGACGGCTACGCAAGAGGACGAAAGTGTCGTCACGATGACGACGGTCATCATCGCTGGGTCATGCAAGAAGAAGAAAATATCTTCTGTCATAGTCATCTTTTTTTGTCCCAGTCTTCAATTGCTCTCTTTGTATACGTAAGACCATCAAGCGACTTGTTCTTCACATGGTTTTTTAGAAGTATGGTTTTTTAGAAGTGCCAAAGAAGATGGGTTCAACGGAAAAATTTCTGCAGATGATGATGATGATGATGATGATAATGATGACGACGATTTTCGACAGCATAATCTGGTGGGACACCAGCTCTGTAACCAGCATGAACGAGATGTTCTATGGCGCAATCAAGTTCGATCAGCCGTTGGGCCACTTTGACCTCAGTAACTTGGGCAGTTTGTTCGCCGAATCCGCGAGCCCTTGCCCCGCCGTGGGGCACTACAACGACGGCGGTTTGCAGGACATGCTTCGTGGTGCAGCGAATTTCAAGCAGTGGGAATCCTTGCGTTCGTGGAGCCCGGACGCGAACAAACTCGGCCAACAAATTCCCGTCGAACCCGAAGCACGGTGTTCGTTTTTGTTCGATCTCGTCAACAAGGAGAAGAACGCCGTTGAGAAGATGGGCTGCGGCGCCTACCTCATGCAAAGGGTACCCGTTGACTTGCTGTAAACGCCGTCCTCAACGTGGTCACGTTTTCCTGTGCAGAGGATTTCACGAGAGAAAAAGTGTGAAGAAAAACCAACAGCAGAATGTACCACGTTCAATTGCGCTTCTCAGAACCAGAGCTCCCACCTCAACCTCCATGTGAAGCTTCACTCAGATCATGCTTGTTCAGCCCGTCCGACTCCGACGATTTTTTTCATCGAAGAAACGGGTCAAATAAAAGAGTCGTCCATGTTTTACCTTGTGCCAGCATTCCTGATGGAGTCTCGGCCGAAAGAATTTCCCGGTAGACTTCAACTTTTTATATCAGATGCGAATATATATGGGTCTGGAAACTTGTGATGCTAAAGTGTGGATGACAGGGGAAACATTTCCGAAACCGAATGCAGCCAAGCATGACAATTCTCCAGAACCCTTTCGCATGCGACGCTGCGTTTTTCATTTTCTATGACAAGAGAGGCTGAAAATTTCCTTCGTCATGCAATACAGATTTCAGATTCAGAGGAATGCAAAGCCAGCATCACAAGTTCGAACTTTCCAGGCCCAGACATCGTTGCGATGAGTAGACTTTTTTGCATATGTTGCAGTTGCCCTTTCCATCCTGATGCAACCTCAATGTTAATCCAACGGCACGTTGTCTTATTATTGAAAAAATTATATCATTCTTATTGGCCACGATAATATACACCGGTAATTAAAGGTAGAAATCAAAAACCATTGGAATTACAGGTGAGGTGGAGTTCCGTTGAATAAATTCTTATATCTGTTGCGAGAAAAAGTGCGACCCACTGTTGTGTTGGAAAAACCTGACATCCGGTCCTGCACTTCTTGTCCGTAGTACGGAGGTCCGCACTCATTCTGGAAGTCAATGAGTAGAGGTAGTTGTGATCGGGGGAGCTTCGCCTGCGGCAAAACCAGCTCCTCGTGGCGCACCACGGAAATAGTTTCCAAAATCTGGCTGAATGCAGCAGCACGGAATAAATTTGTATACACGTGTCTCGAACAAAAGCGGCATTCGAATTGTAATTTTTCAAACGAAAGATCAAGACGGCACTGAAAGAAAATGTTTAAGCCAGCAACGATAATATAGAGAGTTTCGATTCCGTTTCCGACGACAACGCAGACTCAGCTCGTGCTGTTTTACCAGACTCCAATTTTTGTTCGCATGCATGCATGCCAGATCTTTTTTTTTGCGGGAGCGGAAAAGCAAAAACTTTAAAAAGCATAACAAAGAGCGAAAAACAAGAAACCAAAAAGATCTCGCGAGTGTAAAAGCCTTGCCTGATGATCAAAATATATTTTAGTGCTTACGTTTCCATATTTCGTTTGTATGTTTCAGCCACAACCTCGTGATTGAGCTTGAGCAACTAGATCCGCACTTATAGTGACCGTATCAGTATTCGTAGATATCTTTGGAAGCCTTTCCCTTTGATCTCAGGTCTCTTTGATTGCTTCATTCCAAACAAATTGTCTCCTGTACTCGGGCCAAGATCCTCATGATCTCGTTAGGACGTATAGCTGGGCCGTGAAAGTTCGTTAATGCCAGCCTCTGCCCGCCACTCTCTCTGTGGGACACGGCAGCAGAAGGATCACACGCTTCATCATCGATAGAGTCCTAGTGCTGCTGGCCTACTGCGAACAAAAAATCCTGAACGACGGGAACCCAAACTACGAGAACACTTTGCGCGCCGGCGTGGATCCCATCTAGAGTCTTTTGAACGCGAACAAACCAAAAGCAGTGAGCGAATATGTTGAATGTCTACATTCGCGCTGGGTCGTCACGGTCTAGCAGTCGGTAACGCCATACAACAGCAGCTCTACGTCGAAGAACACTTCGCTGCCCTGGGTGGCTTCGACCATCGGTTGCGCGAGATTGGGAATTGCAGCGTAGTCTTCCTCGATGACTGCCAATCTTCGAATGCTGTAAACACGTTTGAGCCGGCGCCGGCCCAGATCACGTTAAAATCTTACCGCAGCAGTCTTCGCATCTTCGGTCAAAATGGAGGATGAATTTCTGCCGCATTCTTCATGTTCATCTGCAAGGCACTATAACCTCTTCGCACCCCGTGTCCGAGACAGTCGAGCTTTCCGAAAAATGCGCAAGATGCAGAATCGGGTCTCGCAGCATCCTCGTCCATTCCGAACCTCCTATGGATATGGAATGTAAATAAATGAAGAGATTGGAAGAATGCATAGCTTTGTCATGCATCTCGCGGACCACAACCACCACACACATGAGCAGGAATGCACACAGAACCATGACAGATTTTGCGATACCTTCCTCAACCACATGCCTATCCTGCATGAGACATCCACCTTTTTCCTAGCAAAAGGCGGGCAGCTTTTTTTGGCGTACACGCAATACAGATTAATTGATCTGGGACCAGGGTTATTAAAAGAGCTTAAGGCAA
Organism: Amoebophrya sp. A120; assembly: GCA_905178155.1. NCBI lineage: Eukaryota > Dinophyceae > Syndiniales > Amoebophryaceae > Amoebophrya > Amoebophrya sp. A120. The sequence goes on from CAJINV010000030.1 coordinate 140,757, forward strand.
GACTACAACAGATTTTTTTTATTTTTTGTGGTTGGGCGTAGCGGGCGGGCCTCCCCTACAAACACAGATCCGGCTAGAATTGGATCCCGGTTGTATTGTGCATGTCCCTGCAATTGAAGGGCGGAAGGCTCATAGCATACCACACCCTACCGCTACCACCGAGACTTGCATGACAAGCTGCAATCTTCCAGGCTCAGACATATTTGCAAGCTATAATGGGCGCGACTTCACGACAGATGAGGACAATGTGATGATCTCTCGAAGTTTTTTCGATTCCGTCCTGGGCCCGCTCCTCCGGGCCCTCGCCTCCACAGAATCGCAGCGAGTAGAAACTTTCGAGAAGCTCGGCATTGCAGCGCAGGAACACATGATCAGAAAGCGAGGAGTAATTAAAAAACAGCAGCAAAACAACCAGGACAATAAGGCGGATGACGAGGATAGCAAGGTCGCTGCACAGCAGCTCCTAATTGAAGAACACTTCGCTGACCTGTTCGGGTTCGGCCATAGTTTGGACGAGATTGCGAAGTGCGGCAGCGACGTGATGCTTTGCAAAGGACTGCATGTCTTCATGCTGCCGGACGTCAAGGAAGTGCGCGAGAAAATCCAGCAGCAAGCCGCCAGCCTGGGGTCTCCCTTCGTCGATGGGGAGCACAATACCGACCACGAGCACGCTGCTGCCGTGCTGGCAAGACTCGGCGAAGTGCGTGATTTGTACGACCTCATCGAAGACTTTGGAAATTTGGCGGTCGACCTCAAGATTTACCAGGAGTGTTTGGAGGACCAACTCGAGGAAATGGAGGGCTTCGACGACCCTGAGGGTTTGGAGCCGCCGTGGAGTGGCCAGGGGAGGCCTCGCAGACAGGAATCTTTGGCGGACATCAGACATTGGACCCGTCTTGGGCTTCGTTCACTACCGGAGAAGGCCCCCACCGCCTCCTTGTTGCCAGCAGAAGCCTCGCAGCGTGAAGTTTCTCGGAACCGCAAACTGCTCAGTCCATTGGGAGTCGAGTCCATTCCTTTGATCGCGTTCAACGTCGTAGACCTCGCCGACAACACGATTGCGGAGGGCAGGGCAGACATAGCAGCAAAGCACTTGGCGCATAAAAAACAGCAGGACATAAAGATGTTTTTCGATCTGCTGCGAAAATGCAACGAGCGGAGGAACGACACGGATGCATTTCACATCAGCGGCTTCGGACCAGAGTGTCCGCTTGTTGGCATGCTCCCGACTAGTTTACACACCCCCGATGGTATTGAGCCGGCTTCGGCTTACAACTTCATACAGCTACCGATGCGGTGGACCCTGGAGTTGACGCTGTACAACAAGTTGAAAACCTCGATGGCGAGATTCAAGGAAGCAGCACACGTCCACCTTGTGCAGGCACTTTCGGTGTCACCAGGAGTCTCAATTGAACACGATCCGAAGTTCGCATCCTTTTTCTTCGGACCGGCGCACGGCCCTGCAGGCACGGTCGATGCGTCAGAAACTACTGGTGCTCCGCTGGGACGAGGTGCCTCGTCTGCGTCGATTCCCGCAAATCCGTTACCCGCACCTTCCCATCACGCAGTGACATCACCTGCGCAACACCTACACCCAAGGACGCCATTGCCCGAAAAACTCGCGTACATGAAACTGGAAATATGGGAGGACCGGTTTCTCCAACTTCACAGCTACACGATTGGAAAGAAGCACCGGGTGCAGAAAATTTCAGGCTCCGTGGACGGCAGATACGGGGGGCCGCGGAATCTTGAGAGTAAATCTGAGACTGACTGCGTCTTCGGTTTCAGTGTCGTTCCCCACACGGGCAAACTTCAAACACGATATAATGGACTCTGTGGATTGCGTGCATCAAGCGCAGGAAACGAGGAACTCATCAGTCTCCCGACCGCAGCTGGAGTGTACACAGCTCTCGCTGATGCGGTAGGTGGTGCTCGCGCTGAGCTTCTTGCAGTCCGGAAGAGGACGCGTTTTCCACCAGGATCAGGGCAGAAACCGGAAGGCATGGCGAAGTTGAACACCGTACACGGAGGGTGCTACTTCTATTTCAAGACGGCAGTCGAGGAAAAAGATTTCATAGCCGACTTCAAGGCATTCGCCAACATCATCACGCAGTACACCGCAAATACCGCAGCGGCGAGGAAGTTACGGAAGGTGATGCGCATTAATTCCGAGCTGGCAAAAGGTATCTGTCCGTGGATGAGCTTCGTCTATCCATCCGAGGTTTCGAAGATTAGTTTTAAGAAGGTTCGCTTTTCAATCCCGGAAATTTCGTCCGACGCCTACCCCGACTTGCACGATCCGGACTTAGGTGATGCGACCTGGGCCGACCTTGCGCGAGCAATTTTTTCTCATCGGCTGAAAAATATCGACGAAAAGAACAAGCAAGACGAGAGTAGCCGTGATGCTGATGGCACTAGTGGCGATCTCGAAATGTCCTCAGCGCCGGGCGAAACCATTTCGGTGCGCGATCCAGTGAAGATTTACGCCGCTTTTCCGGAGGACGAGGATGAGATACCGTCCGATTCGTCTGCGGATGACGACAACGAGGCGGGGTGTGCGCACGACGGTTTGGATGAAAGGAGCGACCAAGAAGAGAATCCGTGAGCAGACGGTGATGAATGAACACCGGAGCCAACGACAATCCCGACGAGGAGGTCGACCACGACAGATGAGGGTCCGGTTTACAGCTACTTGCAAACAACGATAACACCGCCGCGGAGGCGCAGAACTAAACTTCAAACCTCTTCTGCGGAGAAAATTTCTTCACGAACAAGAACAGTTACAGCTCTCTGGCTCCACCAGGTTTTCTTTCTTTGGCTCATATAGTGTCATGCAGTTTTGCATTTAAATCACTTTTCGATTCTCTTCATCTCTTTTTTACGAATACATTGCGTGACTAGCAGCTGCCTCGCGTTCTTCAAAACGGTAGTGCCTCTCTCAAACGTCATAGACACAAACCTTCGCTGCAGTAGCAGATGCAACAGGAGAATAAAAATGAAAAAAAAAAACCTACTGAGGTGGACACGAGGCTGCAACGTCCCAGTTGGTCAGCAGGTAGCGAAACACGCACATTGCGAGAAGAGTGCCACTGAAGCCAAAAGTTTCTTTTGTCTGTCGCGAAAAAAGATGGAGGGACGACGGCTCCATGGCAAACATGTGAGGCTTGTTCCGCAAACTTTTAGTATTATCCGAGACCGGTTGTTTTCTGGACGAAGGTTTTTATAATGAACTGCTTCTGATACCGAAGCACAGTACTTCTATGTCGATTTTTTCGAGCCACACAAAAGTACACTTTTACTGTTTATGTTTTACGCGGCCTACGACAAATTATGTTGACGACAACGGAATAGTGTCTACCAGTGCAGCGAAGCAGCGAAAATGCTTGCAACCACGGGTGGCCCAAAGCGAAGGCTGCAACGTGTAAAGGAAAGATGTAAGTTTGGATTCCTACTGGACGGCGGATAGGGGAGCAAGTCTGTTCTTTTTATCACAAAGTCTGACCTGCTAATGGAGATGGAATCACTTCAAAGAAGCTTTGCGACCTTCGCTTGCACGAACAAGAGTTCTCGGACGTTCGCGTCGGCCGGTCTTATTTCTGTCTGTGCTACAGCTGCTGGATCCTGATCCTGAAGATCGAAATCTTTGCCTCATTCGACGACAAGCTCTCGCCACGTTTTTTTTGCGTCGGCATCTAGAAGCGATCTACAACTCGTCCAAAGTGCGAATACGTGTGTTGAGTTCTCAGAGTCTGGAGGCGCCCTCTCAACGTGATCCCGTGCAACTCACTGAGTGTATGTGATCTCAATGCAGCTGCTGTCGGTGTAACGATGTGTCTCAAACTGATGTTGCGGTTCCCGAAAAACATAATTGAGGAGACGAAGCAACGGTTCCAATTTTGATGTTTGGTATACCTTCGATCAAACTGCTTAGCACAGGTACTCAAAAACAAAATAGAAGACGGATCTGAAATCTCTAAATACATTCCTGTGACAAGCAAGGATCTGGAATCTCGAAACACGTTTTTCTGGAAACGTGGAGATCGAGTTGAATCGAATGCTTGTCCTCTGATGCTGCAAAGACTCCACCTCGCTCGGCTGTGGGACTTCGTCTTCGATTGGTCGAAATACTGTACCTTTGAATAGAGCACAGAGTTGCTCCACGTGGGCTTCGGAACTTCGGTTGATCGAAATATTATATTTTGAAAAGGGCAAAGAGTCCACGTCGGCTTTGGGGCTTCCATTGATCGAAATACTATATCTTGAATAGGGACTTCGACTTCCATTGATCGAAATCCAGGAGGGTTGCAATTGATCGAAATGTAGAATTTTAGGGCAAAGAGTCCTCCACGTCGGCTGTGAGATTTCGTCTTCGATTGATCGAAATGCTATACCTTAAATAGGGCACAGAGCAGTCCATGTTGGCTTTGGATATCTTTGGAAGCCTTTTCCTTTGATCTCAGGTCTCTTTGATTGCTTCATTCCAAACAAATTGTCTCCTGTACTCGGGCCAAGATCCTCATGATCTCGTTAGGACGTACAGTTGGGCCGTTAAAGTTCGTTAATGCCAGCCGCGATCAGAATCAAAGAGATACCTGTCTACTCCCCCCGCTATCTTCTCTATAACCCGTATTGCCACCGCCTCGGGTCTCGTACTTCGGTATTTCGAACAAGTAATCCCACATTTTTTGTATGACTCATAGATCACGGTGGCACGATGTTTGATTTGTTTTTTTCTTTCCCATCGGCCAACGATCCTCGACAAGAAAACGACAGGGAGAATCTTAGTGATTCTATGACGAGATATCGATATCGTAAAATATAATTTACTAACCAACTAGCGAATTTGTTTTTTGATAGAGGCAACACCTCCTGTACCCTCCTGCTAGATTATAGAAAACCCCTTTTCCTACGTACCCTCCATCAATACGAGCGACATTTTTTGGATATGGTAACACCTGCACCTCCCTCCTGGTGAATAAAATATTGTATATGGATAATTGCAACAACTCATGTATCCCCTTTTTTATTGGAATATTAACTGACTAAAGAGTCGGTAAAAGGCTTTTAAGATGTCGTCGGACGAGCTCCACGAATCAGCGAAGGATAAGACTTAAAACAGCTACCTGTCCACATTTGCAGTGCTGACGTTGTCACTTTGCATTCCCACCTTCAGCGAACAGGACAGCGACAGCCTTCGTGGTCGCCGATGGTGGTTGTGTTTGTGAGTGCGACCAATAGTACAGCCGTCCGCTTCGTCATCCTGCGTGAAACCACGTAAGAACTACATCGACGCCTTCTTATGCTTCATTTGCACTGCTGAGTTTGTATCTGGTGCATCAGCCGGCAACTGTACTTCCGATCATTCGGAGTGCACTTCAGTGGCTGTGTCTTCTCTTGCATCGGTCGCGGCAAAAGTCTTCCAGATGTGGACAGGTGCGGTTTTAGTTGCATACTCTGCGAAGCTGCCAGCTCCGGCACGGAGGCCGCGCCCGGGGGGCCTTCCATCGTGGTCCTTGGTGACAGGGATCACGTAGAGAAGCGCCCCGCCATCTACCTGGGGCCGGGTGCAGTTACCTCGGTAACTGCGCCCGTGGTCGGGCGTGGCGGGCGCCTCGAATTTCGTGAGGTCCAGAAGGTTCTAACAAGTGCAAAAATGTCTGGGGCTGGAAGATTGTGGCGCTTGTCTTGCGTGTTTTGCGCGGCCCATGGTGTGCGCTGTATGTAATGCATGGCCTAGCACCCGCCACAGACTTTCAGAGGGCTTCCTGGTGCATTGTCCGCATGACAGACCGCACGCACTGGAACAAACTGGGCTGCCATTGTTGCCCATGCAACCAATAAAATACTTCGCTTGATGAATTATCGAAAGACAGGAGCACAGGTTGCACCCTTCCAGACCCGGACATTTTTGCAGTGCATAGCTTCCGAGGTTGCACAACGCGGCGAAAGAGATCTTCGTGAACGCGTCGGACCAGGTCTTTCGCGAATCCGGTGCCGGCGAAAACAAAACAAAAGCAATCCGGATCAACCTGAACAAAGAAACGGGCGAGATCGTGGTCAGGAATAACGGCTCTGGGATACCGATTCGGCAGATGGACGTAAAAACTGGAGCAGATCACCCCTCTACCGTGATGTGGGAGCCAACAGTGGTCTTCTCGGTTTGGCGGTCCAGTTCGAACTACGATGACACGAAAGACCGGACAACCGCCGGGCAGAACGGCCTCGGGGCCAAATTAACCAATACGGTCAGCAAAAAGTTTGATGTTGAAACCGTAGACGACACTACGAAGAGGCGTTTTCGTCAGTCGTGGTCGCGCAACATTATCGAAGGAAAAAACTGTTTCACTGTGGTGATATGGAAAAACTGTTGTTTATTTTTTCGGTGTGAAGTTCCAAAATTTTTTGAAAGCAAGTTTGCATGTTGCTTGTGACGTGTGGTCTATTTATTTCAAAACTACATATGATCAGCGATTTTTCGAGATGACCACAGTTAAAAAGTTTTTCCCTTCGAAAAACATGAAAGAAACGACGGGGCCTGTTGTGGAGGAAAACGTCACCGCCGAGCCGTACACGCAGGTGGCATTTGTTCTGGATTTTCACAACTACGACACGGAATCTGCTGACGCGGAGCAATTGGATGCGGACCAGCTTGAGGAGGACAGGCTCGGTCTGCTCAAAATGCTCGCCTATGAGACCGCGCTAGTGGTAGCAGGGAAGTGCCAGGTACTTAGACTTACTAGCTACGTCGGTTTGACTGATATTACAACCCTTTTCTCGGTGCGAGCGTATTAGTTGACATCATAGGGACAAAGATATTGATATTGGCATGACCGGAAAGATTCTTGCTTGCCCCGCCTCCGGTTATTCTGATCCTCAGGCATAATCCATTGAAAATTTGAATGTTAGAAATATTCTTCAGGTGTATTTGAATGACGAGCTGCTGCCGATTTCTGATTTGAAGTCCTTCGTCGACCTCTTCGAGCAGCCGAAGCTTGACACTCCGGGCCTCAAGTATCCGCGACCGGTCTGCTACGAGGTCTTGAGCCAGGACTGGGAAATTGCGGCTCTAGCCGGAGACGGCGCGTCGTTCAAACAGCAGAGCTTCGTGAACGCGATCAACACAGTCGACGGCGGCACACACGTCGACTACATCAAGAAGCAAGTCGTCGACGCGTTGGCGAAGAAATTGAAAATCACCACTTTCGCGGAGTTATGCAGTGCAAATATGTCTGGGTCTAGAAGAATGCGACGCGTCTCATGCTCGGGAGCCAGCAGCATTTTTCTCAAGTCTGTCATGCACATTTCTCATGCGCCACTTTTTTTCTCTTTCATGCGAATGATTGAAGTGTCCTCTTGATTGTCCAACTCGCATCACAAGTTTCCAGAACACCAGACATAGTTGCAGTGGATAAAAAAAGAAAATTTTAACGAACCAGCTCTGGTTATTCGTCAAGTACCGCAGGGACAAGCCCGAGTTCGGGACGCAGGTCAAGTATGAAATGCAAATATGTGTAGGTCTGGAATATTGCAAGAACAAGATCTGCCATGCTTTTCTGGCGTGACTCTTAACTCTGTGGTGCTGAGACGCGAACAGATCCTCCTCTTAAAACTACGTGTTATGCAAAAATACAGGCTGTCATGCGGGGTACGCAGCACAAAGGAGCTCAAAAACTTGTCATGCTTGGGCATCTATTGTGATGCGCCTCTTCTTCACGGAATTGCATCACAAGGTGCCAGACGCAGACGCATTTGCATTCGATACGAAGGACCAGCTGACTAAACCATCTGTCAAGCAAATTGCCCGCGAGCAGGCAGTGTGCATACCGGATAGCTTCATATGGGATTGTCAGAAGTTACATTCTCAACTGTCACATGCAAAATTACGATAAAAAAGCCGCCATACGATCAAGATGCTTCGCATGACAAATTCTCCGAGGCTAAACAGCATGAAAAACTGTTCCAAGTTCGTATTGCGAGAGTTGCAGCCTCCACGATTCACTTTTGTATTCGCTGTCTTTGCATATACAAACTCATGTAACAGTGGAGAGTGTAACGTTTGAGATTCCGATACCTTATCAACTCGATCCTGAAAAGCGGCGTCGCCGAAATGTTCCGAGCGGCTGCGAAGGAGAGGCAGCACAACAATATCAAGCGCAAAGATGTCCGGGTCTGGAAGAGTGCAGCCTTGTCACGCTGTCTCGCATGCCCCTTAAATGTGTAATGCAGGAAACAGGAAAAAAAAGCCAAGCCGATTGCCTGTCATGCAAAAGCGCAGTTTGCCACGCGGAAAGCGAAACACATCCAAGTGGGAGCCCAATAACTTGTCATGCAGTGGCGTGTATTGCCATGTCACAAAGCAGCACCACAAGCATCCAGACCCAGACATATTTGCATTTGATACACAAAATGGACCAACAGTTTAAAAGCACGAAGGGGCACAAACGGATTCTAGGCCTCCCAAAACTCGAAGATGCGAACCACGCCGGTCACGGGGAGAAGTCGCAGGGCTGCACGTTGATTCTCACTGAGGGCGACAGTGCAAAGGCGCTCGCGGTACAAGTTGGTTATATTTGTACTACATTTACTTCTCTAGACTTTCGTACATTTTCATTTTGATTTTCCCGGACACGCATATAATATGTGGTGAGTTCGCTTCTAAAATCGCAGAGGAATGATCATTATTCCATGCGTGCTCGTGTGATTAATAGAAAGTGAAGGTAAAACCTAAGTCCTGCATAAGTATCAACATGACGTTTACCTCCAGGTTGCCGGCCTCGGCGTTGTGGGCAGAGACAAATACGGAGTGTTTCCCTTGAGGGGAAAGGTTTTAAATGTTCGTGATTGCAGCGATGCCCTATGACTTGCAAAATTATCGCACTACCACTAGTCGTGAAGAGAGTAGCAATCGCGTTTATGCAGTACGAATCTCCTTTCCGAGACAAATTAGCACTGCAGATTCCATTTGTCATGCTGAGCAAATTTGTCCTGCGATTTCTACTAGTCGACAACTTTTCTGATGGCTTGGATCTCCTTGCTGTCGTGGAAGGATGTGTGTGAATGCACTCTACTTCGTGTGCGATATTTTTGCAATTCATACATCTTGTTTCACGGCAACAAGGAGATCCAGGCTATCTGTCGTATTGTTGGTTTGCAACCGCACGTGCCAAATCCGAATTATGAAGTTCTCTACTGTTGCGCTCTCAACTGTTGCGCAAATTTCCATCAATATTCACATGATCTAGCAGCTTCGCGCTAGATAGCATCAGGATCTGCGCCAAACCTGTAATGCAAAAAGCGCAATCTTTCCCCTTTTACTTTTCCCACTTTTGCATTGCAAATTTATGTAGCAGCTGAGAATGCAACATTTGAGAACTCCATGCGAAAAAGAAAGACCTTCGATACCAACGCATCATGATCATGACCGACCAGGATTTAGACGGGTCCCACATAAAGGGCTTGCTTGTCAATTTGTTCTTCTCCAAGTGGCCGTCTCTCGTGAAGGACAACGACTTTCTTTGCCAGTTCATCACCCCGATCGTGAAAGTCCAGAAAGGGAAGGAGGAGCGGATGTTTTACTCTCTGGCGGTGTACGACGAGTGGAGGAAGGAAAATAACAACGGTACTTATTTCTGCATGACGTGACTCACATTCATCGGGGCCGCGCCCGTCCTGCGTACTAGTCGTTATTTCTACGCAGACCGCGCTTGCGTGAGGCGGGACATGCAGAAACAAACAACATTCCCGAAATTTTTGTTTGCAAAAAAAACCAACACTCTTCCGCAGGTAAAGGCTGGTCCATCAAGTATTACAAAGGGCTTGGAACCAGCACAGCTGCTGAGGCGAAATCCTACTTTCGCAAGATGGATGAAATTATTCGGAGTAAAAACGTCCCCTCCAGAAAAACCAGAGTCAAGCTTAGATCTCTTCAGCACAAATCCAGAAGTTTTGGGATTCGCGCATGACAAACTTTCCGCTATATTGTAATGCAAGCGAGCGAGGGCAGCCGCATCACAAGGCCCTCTCCTCGTCCTCAACCTCATCCAATTTGTAGCATGACAAATTCCAAAACTCGACTGGAAATGCTTCTCTTGGGGATGCTCATTCCAAGTGTTCGCACCATTGCAAACCTGCATGACCACTATGTGGTGGGGACGTTTTTACTTTGGATAGCAAACAAGATCACGTTTGAGTACGACGATGAGGCGGACGAGACCATTGACCTCGCTTTCAGTGCGAAACGCGCCGACGACCGCAAGCGGTGGATGGCCGGCACACAGGCGACAGATGTCGTTGACTATCGGAACAAGACGCTCACATACACGGATTTCGCAAACAAGGACTACGTGCATTACTGCAAGTACAGTGCGGAGCGTGCGATACCGTCTGTGGTCGACGGATTGAAGCTATGCAATGCAACAGTATCGCACCCGTATAAATTGCAGCCATGCCGTGCGGGGGCAAATATTTCTCCAAACCTGCAGCAGAATGTATTTTTTAAGCCGCCGGGGTTTGGCTGGTTTTTTATAAAATCCATCCTTGTATTGCAATTGCCCTTGCAGACAGACTCCGCTTTTGTTCTTGCCGAAGTTAATTGTGTTTCAATTCGTATATACTAGCTCGATACTTTTGCAATGCATAGAAGCCGACCCAAAGAAAGATCTTATACGGTGCGTTCAAAAAGAAAATGAACAAAGACCTTAAAGTGGCCCAGATTATGGAAGAAAAAAGTGTTTGTGCATGCACATAAGCTGAGGATTATGTTCCTCATAATGTAATGTGGAACGTGTCGCAGCCTGTTGATGTTTAAGGATTGGACAAACCTGCGCGCGAACTTGTACGCGGACCTGAAAGTGATAGTGATGCATGCGCGACAAACCTTCCCTTTTATGCTGATGCAAATGCTTTTCTCCGCGATGCAACTGGTTGGCTACGTGTCAGAAAACGGGTGCTATCACCATGGCGAGACCAGCCTGGAGGGAGCGATTGTAGCGATGGCGCAGTCGTACGTCGGCTCAAACAACATCAATCTGCTCGTTCCCAGCGGACAGTTCGGCACGCGTCACTTGAAGGGAAAAGACGCTGCTTCGGGGAGGTAGGTTCTATTTATTTGGTTTTAGCAAGCGAGGTTGCGAGTCTCTTGAGTAATAGATTGTGCCTCGTCCGCGTGCACTGGCATGTCGCAAGATTTTGTCCCAGCCGCGTGCACTTCATTCATTTACCACTGACTCAGGTACCTCTACACGCGGTTGAGCCCCGTGACCCGCAAGATCTTCCCGGAGGCAGATGACGATGTTCTGGAGTACAAAGAGGACGACGGCCAGACCATTGAGCCGACCTTCTTCGTCCCGCTAATACCGATGGTGTTGGTAAACGGCGCGAGCGGCATCGGGACTGGCTACTCCACTGATGTTCCGAGCCATTCTCCAATATTATGCATTGCAAGAGCATCCTGCTGGTGTAAATGGCAGTCATGCAGGACAAATCTCGCTTCCTGGTACCTGCATCAGCACGAGAAATTCCAGGGCTCTTCTTGAGAAAATGCGTCCTCCTGTGACATGACTGACATTTATGCTAGTGCGATGCTTTTGTAGTGGATAAATCGCGATCATAGACAACATCAAGCAGCAACTCCGTGGAGGGCGACCGCGGGCACTGAAGCCGCACTACGAGAGGTTCCTCGGTGAGGTGATACGAAGTGCAAAAGTAAAAGTATAGCACTCGTATAAATGCATGACAAATTTTCATCTCAGCATGAGAAATAAAATTTGTCATCCTGATTTACCTTGAGAAAAATATTTATATTTGTAACGCAAGACAACTTACACTTGCGTTTACACGAATGCGATACTTTTGCCTTGATAGGAGACGCCGATCGACAAGAACGGAACTTTCGTGATCCAGGGCAAGATTATGAAGACTTCGCCGACGGTGCTCGAAATTGTCGATATCCCCGTCGGTAATGGATCCGATTCGACCCGGACCTACAAGGAGATGCTCGAGCGCTTCGTCGATCCGCCGAAGGTTGTCAAAGATGCGTATGGGATTTATCTCAAACGCTATGGTCTCAGCTGTTACATGTTGAATTGGTCACGCAAGAGAAGCAAGAGTAAGTAAAAGGAACGAGGACGACCTATTTGCGTGTCTTGCATTACAGATTATTTGGCAAGGGTTATCAGCCTGGTTTTCCCTTCGAGAAATTGTCATGCAGGGCAGCTTGATCGTGTCGATTCTGATTGTAAAACTTAAACTATTGCATGGAAAATGATGTAACGTATGAGAGTGTAACGCTTGAAAGTCTCATAATGCGAAGACTGGCAAGTCGAAGGCTATTGAAGCGCCACCGGAACCCGTCATCTCTGATTACCGGGAGTACCACACCGAAGACACGCTGCATTTTAAGCTGAAACTCACGGAAGAACAAATGCAACGGGCGGAGGCGAGTGGTCTTCAAGGACTTTTCAAGCTGAACCAGACGCAATCAACAGCCAACATGATGCTGCATGATGCAGAAAACGTCATACGCCGGTACCCATCTGCGAACGAGATCATCAGGGACCACATGATCGTGAGGCTTCAGCTGTACGAGAAGCGCAAGAAGCACCTGATAGCAAAGCTCACGTATCCCCAGGAAAAACATGGTCCCCACCCCATAGTTGTCATGCAGATTTGCCGCTACAGGAAGATTTGTAATGCGCATTGCCAAGAGAGGCATTTCCAGTTGCGTTTTGGACTTTGTAATGCTGTAAACAGGATGAGGAGATGGATTTGTGTTACGGCTCTAGAAGTACTTTCCATACTGCACTACAATACAGAGACAAACTGGTCATGCTTGACGCTAAAAACTTCTCGATTTATTGTGTTGCGAGTTTCCCGTGGTCTTGACTCTGGGGTGGGGACGTTTTTGCTCAGAATATTACCGAAGAAAAAGTGATTCTCGGTGAACGTCTCCGTTTTACCGAACTGATGGTGGACCCCGATTTCAGAGTGTTGATGGTGCAGTATCCTCTGCAAAAGTACTATCGTACCCGTAGTAATTGCGTTCGTGCATTACAAATCTCTTTGTCAAGGTACTTCAGCATTACATAATTTAGTGTAATTTGTATTGCTGGGCTAATTTGTAATGCAATTTGAATTTCAATTTATACTAGTACGATGCTTTTGCATTGCATATAAAAGGAGAGGCCGAAATTCATGCGGCACTCGCGCAGCACAATTTCAAACCGATTCGCGAGCTGCGACAGCTTGTTGCCAGTTCCATCGCGGAGGACAAAGAAGTAGATCTCGTTGCACAGCAGGACTTTCCGGGCAGTCAGAAGTACACGAGAGACGACTTCCGCTACTTGACAAGTGCTGACATTTACGGATATACGATGGAGGAGGTAAGTGCGAATTATAGGTTTGCTGCGTAGTTGTATGTGGCTGGTTACACTTCACTGCGCACGTCGCAGAAAATTCAGCTCGGGAAGAACTAAGTACATGTATGAATATGCGTATCTATGGAGGTTGCAAGAATAGCAATTCAAGCTCGAAAAGGATAAGCACTATGAATGTTGTAATCGGATGAAAACAAAAAACTTGCAGGTGAACCGGCTTCGCGAACAAAGTCAGGCGAAAGCAGCGCTGCTTGAGGAAATCAAGAAAAAGTCGGTGGAGCAGATGTGGGACGACGAGCTTTCCGAGTTGCGCGAAATGCTATGACAATAGACTAACCCGCCCTCAACATTTGCAACCCAAGATAAGAAATCCACTTCCCATCCTCATAGTGCCAAAGTACTTTTGCATAGAGGGTCTCGGAAGGGACAGCCAAGTTGGCACGAAGTTCGGGATCTGTCATGCACAGGAGGTTGATGCATATAAATGGCATTTTCATTCTCAATGGTTGACAGTCTGACTGCCAGTTGTGATGCCGCTCATGCCCTTCAAATACAGGAGAGTGGGAGTTGTCTATTAGCATAGCGTCTGATGGACGAAAAGCTTGAAAATGCAGAGGCGGTTATTGACAACGCAGAAGAGGAAGGGCCGGACAAAAGCAAGACGAAGAAGCCGAAAATGGCGGCTAAAGGAAAAGGGAAGCCAGACGCACCACTGCAGGTCGAAACCGGGGCCGACAACATCTCAACCAAACCGCAGAAGAGCTCGGCGGAGCTTATGCATTCCTAAAGTGGCTGGGTCTGGAAACTTTTCCTGGGGCCTCGCCGATGACTATGTTCTTGACTGAAGTGACAAGAAGAGCTTGCGCATGCAGTGTGGCATTACAAGTTCTTAGACTTCGCGCAGATGCGTAGTGCCAGTGAGCATAATCAACAGCGTTTTCGCATGACAAGCAGCGCTACAGAAGATAATGTGCTACAAATGCAATCCGGATTTTACAGTTTTGCAAGACAAGGGCGAGCACACATGTCTGTACTTTTCCAGAACCAGCCACGCTTAGAATGAATAAAGCTGGTGCGGGAAAAACTGCAGCATGAGATTGAGTACTTTTCGCAACAGGAAGTCAACAAGGAAGTACCGGTCACGAAAATCGTCCTGGATGACCTCATTGTCCAACAAAACGACGACAAGAAAAAACAACCTGGACACCGGCCGTCTTCAAAAAAGAGACCACAGGCGGGGAAGAATATCAAGAAGAACGCGAAGGAGATGATCCCCGCTGCCGGCGCGAAGAAAAACGAAAAGCTCCTTCCAGACTCCGATGAGGAAGAGCCGGAACAGAAGCGGCGAAGGGTGATCGGTACAGGGAAGAGAGGAGCAGGCGCAGGGAAGATAAAGAAGGGAGGAGCTGCAGGCACAGGGAAGATAGAGAAGCAGGTGATCGGTACAGGGAAGATGAAGAAGAGAGGAGCTGGTACCTTCATACAACAGTTAGCGACAACTACTTCGAGTTCTTGTGCACTTTTTCAGTTTTTTTAGGTGTAGATCTAGATACAAACATAACACTTTTTTATGTCTTGAACGAAATACGACATAATCACCCTATGAAAAAACAGCAGTGGGCATTGTCGGTGAACAGAAACTCGCAACCGAGTATGGCCTTGTCAGCTGTTGCGCTCTCAGGAATTACAGTGTGAATGCCAAACGCTAGCTTCGATGTTTTTCTTTCCGACCCGATTGAATACCAGTACCTTCAGCTTCAGCGCAAACCAGAATGACACAATTTTTGTCATTCAAAGTTGGCCCGTGGAGAAGGAAGGCTTGGTTTTCTTAGCGGCTCGATTATTGGTTGAGAACGTGTAAGAATGCAGTGTAATACTCGAGAGCGTAACAGCTGGCAATCCCATACGGAATATGAGTTTGAGAAGGAGCAGAATTTATCTCCGAAAACCAGCTAGTTGCGACAGGTGCTTACTTTGATTCTGATGTATGGTTTTTCATGTTCGTACGAACTATCAAATTCATGATATGTCTGGTTGTAGAAACCTGTGATTATGTTGAAATGCGGATGAGTCAAACACTTATACTTGCAGTTGTGCATGGGCATGACAAATTATATACAATGCTCTCACTCTCTGAAGCCAAATGCGCATGACAAATTTCGTTTTTGATGTGATGCAGTCGGGTATGCCTGACAAATTTCGTTTTTGCATGACAAATGCAGCAACGCTTTTGCTGGTCATGCAACACAGATTCTATCGGAATGCAAGAGAAGTAGCTTAGATTGTACTTGCCCAGACCCAGACATGATATTCGCGCAGACATCTTAGTCCGCGAAAGTTGTTGGGCTCGTGGGTTTCTAGAAGCAGCATCCATCCACCCCATTTTGAGCACATGTCAAGCAACTAGTCGCTTTGTTTGCATATTCTCTCTTGGCCATCAAGGTGGCGAAGCAGTACTCTCAACCCGATATCGGCGACCAAGCTGGAACCGCGGGACCCCAGAAGCAGCTGTCGGCGGCTGAGATGCAGATTTTACTGCAGAACGCGTCCAAGAACGACTTCGACAAGGAACTGATGTACGCCCCCCGCGACGACCCGGTCGAAGGACCCTTCTACATCATCCATTCCAGTTCCGCGGCCGACGCCGACGACAACAAGGCGGACGCGGAGGACGTCGAAGACGAAATTGCTTGCTTTCCCGAGGGGCTTGCTCAGCGCCAGGCCAATAAGCTCAACGAAATGCACAGCAACAGGCTCGACCTCTTCAAGAAGCTCGTGCAGAATGTCGGCTGGGACAAAGACACCGCGAACATCTTCCCGCCGGGCACGACAGTGGCGGCGTCTGGGCAGCTCAACGAAGGCCTGCGGCTGCTTGTGTACAAGGAGTTGGAGAAGATGAAGGAAGACATCGACAAGACGCATGCTGAGTACGCCGTTGCGAAAAACGACAAGGGTGATGTGCTCCGCGTTGTGAACGCGTTGGATTTCGTCGACAAGAAGAGCGTCGTGCTGGAGTCGTTTGCGATGTGGCTACCCCATGGAAAAACAATGCCCCCGCTCTGTGTAGGTAGTGAGCTTGGGGACTCTGCAAAACAGATGACGCAGAAGCTTTTCAAGCTCCTGCTTTTCTTGGCGATAAATTTGTTGCTGTATTGTAAGGAAGTGCAAGTTACTTGTATTTAGCGTTTAGCTTTATTAGGTTTCGCAATGGCACCGACCAGTTACATCCAAAGCGTTGGACGCGGGTTCCATGGAGCACCTTTTGGTATTTCAGATTCTGTAAACAGGATAGTAAGGACCCTACAATCCTGTTTGCAGCACCACTAGTGCTGGGGATATGCATTTGTAGATGTACTTGCAGATGGAGATGCAAATCTGGGGTGGGGGCGTTTTTGCTCAGGATATTGGCAGGCGCAGTGTCTTGTCCAGCTCTTCAAGCAGGACGAGGTTGCGAAGAAAGCCGGCGGTGATCAGGCGACCAAGTTCATGAACGACGTCGCGCAACTCGAGCAAGTAGTCCAGGAAATGACCCGCAATTTCGAGAAGCCGCAGGAGAAGATGCAGCAGTTGCAGCTGTTGCGGGATGAGGTGACCGCCGGGATCCAGACGTTCCTCTGCAACGACCCGAAGATGGTTACCACCATCGCCGAGCGGCGGCCGTTATTGCACCACTCCCCCCATGTATGAATTGCAAATGTGTCTGGATCTGGAAGAGTGCAGCTTGTGACGCTACATTGGGATTCTAGATAATAAAATCAGTATTGCGGTAGCAGCAAAAGGAGTGGTCGAATTTCGGCTACTCGGACAGGGCACTTGTCGTGCAGGATAGGCATCAAGGATCCCTCAGAAAATCTGTGATGCTACGACAGACATCATGGCTCATGCGAAACGTGCATGACTACAGACTTGCACTCTTCCAGACCCAGACATATTTGCAATTGATGCGCCGTGATCGTCGCCAATTTGGTCACGCCGCATTCCGGGGATGTGATGTCGGGAAAAAAAACGAGTATCAAAGGCGGAAGCATGCCCCAACCATATGCGGAAGCATTTTTTACCTCTGTCGTGTATTCGCATGACAAGCAAAAAAGATTTTTCTTCGCATGAGCAATCCGTTCCAAATATGGTAAGGAGATGTTTTTCTGAAGGATAGCGTCGGAGTTTCGCAAAACTCTGGGCGAGCTATGTTGTGGGCAAGCGATTTTTTTTTCCAGTGAGTTAAAAACTTTGAATTCCTATCAAAAAAGGTGTGCTTTTGCTGCACAAAATGCGTGCGCGTCACAACCTATTTAGTTATGAGCTCACGCATTACTGCAGTAACTAGGGCTAAAGCAAACTTGCTAGACAAATAGGTAATTTAAAGGCAGGACGAATCCACGACGCAGCTTGCCTTTAAGCGATCTAGTAGGTGCTGTCTAGCTACTTTGTGACATGCATACAGAACAGTACAGGTACACCATTATAGTTTCGAAACGCATTACAAAACAGCATGACTATGTTGAGGCGTTTTCACCATCTAGTAAAACTTTTAATTCACCTGGAAAGAAAACTGCTTTCCTACACCATACGAGCTAGCGAAGGACTTTCCCTCCGAAGGCGACCCGAGTGTTCCAGATTTAACGCTGCTCCAGCGGTTGCCGCTCTTGTTCCGGGGCAACAAGTATCCATTGCAAACGTGTCCGGGCCTGGAATGGTGCAGGTTTGAACTTGTGATGCGAGTTGTAGACCAGACAAAATCTTGCCATGCAACAAAGCGCATTTTGTGATTTCTTCCATGCCGGAGCTTCTGGGTCATGCGAGAAAGCATGACTAAGTCCGCAAATTTCCAGACCCGGACATATTTGCAATGCTGCATAAGAGATCCGTTATTGCTGTCGCGGCCATCAAGCAGGTAAAGATTCTGAAGACCGCATCCGAGTGCGAGGAAGCGGCGCGCTCGGGGTACTCCGATCCCGACTATGGAAGCAAGACGGTGCTCCAGTTATCCACGACAAAAGCACGTGTAAGTCCGCACCATATTCTTAAACCAAACACCAGGCAACTGATGCACTACCAGCGAAAAAAAAATCCTTATCATGATTGTTTTCTGATTTCTGAATAAGAATATGATGCCATCTACATGCAGCTTTTCTTTTGGATAGAAGTATCTTGGTGCGAAGGACTACCAGTCGGCGATGAAGAAACCGATCTACGCGATCGAATTCGAAAACACGGTAGTGCTCCGAAAACCGGTCCCGATGATATGCATTTGTAAAAGCATCGCTCTCGTGGCAATTGGAATCCTTGAGTGGCAGACGCGCACAGCTTACGCTGCTTGTGCGTGTTCTCATTGTCGCTCGTATTCGTTTCTGCATGAGAATATGGCTTGGCTTTTGATTCGGAGCAACAACAAACATGAATAGCAATTGCTGCGGTTTCGATGCCTTTTTGTTGCATAGATGGAACGTACCGGGAACGCGTTCCAAAACGTGCTGTGTGTGAAGCACCGTCCCGGTTGGGCCGAAGCCGCGATCGAGGAGGCGACCCGTGTGGCGTGGTCCGATGGGAAGGACGCCGAAGAAGATGCGAAATTGTCCGAGGAAGATGCGAGTGATGGTGATGAAGATCAAGACGCGAGATTGTCCGACGGAAATGAGCATGAACACGAATCCGACGAAGAAGAGTTTTGGGATGATGGTGTTGTCCCGATGGAGATCTGCTGAGTCGTGACGCAGTTGCTCTTGTAGTTTTGTGTTGTGTTCTTAATATCGGTTATTTTTCAATCACTGTAGAAACTTCGTTTAGTCCTGGTATAAGTGGCTCTCGACACGATAGAGAAATAGACAAATAACAGTGGCGGTCATTTATTGTCCCGCCCCGCGACCACTCGTGCTAGGTACTAGTACCAGTACTTTCTTCGAAGACAGAGATATCCACAGAGATGGCGCAACTTCAATTTGAAGACGGACACGAGAATGCAACTGTTTCTAGAATTCAACTAAAAATCTTTTATTTCTTTATTTATTTCTTTACGATAGAAGACGAAAGAGATATTGTCAGAAAAACCGACCGCAGTACGACGTATGCCACCTTCTACCGTTTTGCTGATATAAGGAGAAGAATTGCTGTGCGACTTTTGTTTTGATTGAGGTGGTGAAACCGCGCATAGTCGCCTTTTCTGTACCCTCACTCGAAGTCATATGGTCTTTTTGCACAAGCAACTTCCTATCCATCCCGAGCCAACGGTCTTTTTTGCACAAGCAACTTCCTGTTCCTACCCATATTGAGCCAAATAACTGAAGAGAATCGAATGTGGACAGTTGAACAGAAATTATCAAGTATAATTTTGAGGACGAATTTTGAATACCGGAAGATATAAGATGCGACATTCTCGCAGCAAGTCCACGGAGCAAGTTTCTTTTTAGGTTTGCTCGAAAAGTAGAGGATTAGGCACCCAGCACAGGCAAATTCACTAAAAGCTCAAATTCCGTATCAAAAGTTTTGTGTCGCAATAGATGATGTAGTTTTCATTTTGTATTTGATTGTAGGCAGAGAAGGAGAAAAAAGACAACTTTTTATAATACTACTTATGAAAAAAAAACTGAAACTACAACAGAACGGAAGCGAACCGATTGCGCAATCCATTTCTTCGAAATTTCTTGCTACGTTACAAAATAACTTAGACTCACCAGTTTCAATGTTGTGGAAATTCTCAACAAAAGCAAAGCGCCAACTTGTGGTCCACACCTTCGCAGACTTTGTCGATCATGAAATACCACTAGAGAAGCAAGAAGTGTCAACTCCTGTTGCAGAAATGCTGCATTGTTGGATGTCGATGTTGTTGTGAGAAAAATAGTGCGTATACCAAGACGGTAAGGTCGCCTCTACTAGAATTTAGTATGCGTGGTTAAGAATTAGCTCATGAATAGCTCCAGCTGCACTCTTAAAGTTCTGGAGCGCCGCCCTGCAGCCGAGCCGAGCCGTAAAGTTCTGATCTGATACTATCTTCAACCTTGATTGTGTGGGCCAGCTTTTGCTGCTTTACACTGCCGTTCGTTTTATCAACTAGTATAGCGTTGTCATTTCAACCGATACAAGAACTACAAGAATCCAGAGACTTTTCGATCCAAGAAGTACAAGAAAACGGAAAGCGAAAGTTTTCTAGAGTGGCTGAACTTAACTATAACTTCCATCAGAAAAAATAAAAATCCGATAAAAATCAAAAAAATCGTATGAAAAACCGTGGTGGGACGAACGAGTCCAGAAATGCTGTATGTCTTTCAATACATGGGCTTTTTGGCGGAAGAGGAGATGACTTTAAGAATGTGGTAGAGGACTTGAAAAGCGAAGAATTTGAAATCGAGAAAGGGCAAGAGCAGCACTACAGATCAAGGAATATGATCGGAACGGCAACAAAGTGCCTGCGACTGCGTGCATTGCGCATGACAAGTTTGACGCTTATTTTCAACTTTTTTCACTTCTGAAGCTCAGGGACAGGACAGGAAAGGAGCAGCCCCACATAGAGGCATCGCACTGCGGCTGCGCAGTTTTTCTGTTTTTCGCATTACAGATTCGATGTTCTCCGTCGTCGTTGTACTTATGTGAGTGCCAAGGTCTTGCCCATTTTTTCTTAGATTGTGAAAGCGAGAATCTACAACGTCAAGTGTTCAAGAATACGCTAAGGCCCAACGGTATTGGTCGAGCGGTCGTTCGCTCGTTCGTTTATTCAGGGACGCCGCGTGGTCTGCGTTGTTTTCATGTAGTATCTTCTGCGGGCGCACGACTTTCCTGCTGCGTTGTTGATGAAGAGAATATACAGCTCCTGCTCGGACGTCATCAGTTTTTTTTTCTTTTTCGTGCCGCTCCGGTCCCGCTTGACACTTGCTTCTATCCACGGAAGATCATAAGTAGTTTCTGGCGTCTGTACAACTGGGTGTTTTTTTCGGCGATAGCTGCAAATCGTCCATCAGGCTCTCGAGGCTTTGGGGGCGAAGAGCGCCCGGAAAAAAAAACCATCCATGGGCAGCATACAAATGCTGCGTTGAGACCCCCGCTCGTTCTCGTTGTCCCTCCACGACCAGGTTGTCCGCGTCGCGGCTCGCTCAGGCAAACGAAAAATCTCTATCATCAGACTTCACCCGTGCCGACGACAGGCACAAGTCCTTTCGCATCTCTCCGTCACAAATTTAGATTTCCGCAAACCACGAGTTTTCGATTGAAATCACACGGAGTGCTGCTACCAAGAAACGGAAATGAACGACGGCAACATCTTTGTTCGAGAAGATGCAGACGGAAGGTGTCAAGTCCGGAAATCGTGGACGTCCGGCACGTACGGTCGCGATGAGCATTACAAAATCGTGAAAACGTGATCGGCACATGAAAAGTCTCTTCGCAACATGTTGAGCCCCTTCCTGCAGTGTGGCCATTCCATTTTCGTTCCCTGATGATCAATCAGAAGAAAATCGCGAATTTAAATAAGAAGTCTTTATTTCGCGAAAAGCGTCATGTCTCCGATTTCAAACTCGTGTCGTCTGCTGGAACTGAGCACTGCAGTGAACAATTTGAAGCCATTTTTGTGTCTTGCATTCGTTTTTCAATCTCATAGTCGGGGCCGAGTCTTCCTTCTCATCGACGCTGGAACGCACGTCGACACGCCAGGAACCAAAATTGCAATTGCGCGAATGGATGATGATGACGACGAAGGCTTACAATTCGAACTCGTAGACAGCAGCGTCATTCGGCGATCCACGTGCCTTGGGAGCCAAGTTGATGCTGAAGTTGTTCCTGCGGAGTCTGCTTTGGCGACAATGTCGAAGTATGACAGGCGGAGCCAGGTATTTCATTGAAATTTTGGAACGGCTTTGAGACTTGCTTTTTCGTTGATTATCTCAGCGAAAACGAAAGCGCTTGTCCAAACAGAATTTTTTTCTATTTGGACAAACTTATTTTCTTGAAGAGAATTTGCACTGTATGAATGTAGTCAAGCCAATATGTACAGGTGGGGCTTGCATAGAAATCACAGCAAAGTGGAGATAACGACTTCAATTTGCCAGCAAAAATACAGTCTCAGTCGTCCAGATCTTTTCAATCGATACACCACAAAAGCGCTCAAAAGTACCGCGACGCTCAAGCCAAGTAAGACCGAGTTAGCCGCTGGGGTCGCATATCGATCGCGCTCATCATTCGGGTCTGGAAAATTGCAAATTCTGTATAGCTATCGATGCTGCCAGAAAGTAAATGCAGACAACAAAACTGTATGATGCAAAATTACAATTACGGGCAGCATTCCCTCCAGTTGTGCCAGTTGTATGTTGATGAGTCCAGTTTTTCAACAACACTCGCATCACGAATGGCAATGGAAATGGCATAATCATGGACTTTACGATTTTGCATATGTGAATTATTGATATTGTGAGACTTCTTGCAGCCGAAGCCGTGATGGAAATCGTCCAAAAGGCCGGGCAAATTTCTGACGACTCGGAACTATTTGCACTGGATGTCACGGTGACGCTAGACAAATCGGGCTCGTCACCAACAGCTACCCTCTTTCCGAACTGTGCGAACCCGAAGTGCAACGAGAATTTGATGAGCGACCTCAAACACTACCGCGTCGCACCAAACGCAGCTATCTTCTGCCAGAACTGCTGGGACGGAGGCTTCAAACACCACGACAAGTATCGCGACGTCCCCGTTCCACCCGCGCATTCCTTCCTAGAGAACTTCATGCAAGAGGAGAGACGCTTGAAGGCGGAAAAAACCGAGGACGAGCAGGACGCAGCACCGCGCGTCGGTGGCCGCTTTCCGAAGCGCTGGGGTGCGATGTCGAAGCTCCACGAGGAACAGGACGGCTATCTCCTTTTCCGACTGCAAGAAAGCGAGAAATTTCACCTGGGTCGCGAACTAAAAGTGGAGCCCTTGCTGCGCGTCGATCCGGTCAAGGGGACGTTCGCGTTCTGCGCTCGAAAATACAAAATGAACGGGACAGGTGGTGACAAGGAATGGGAGGCAGAGCGGGACTTTTTCGCACGGGAGGTAGAAAATAACCAAACAAGCCACTCTGCTCTGATCGGCGTAATCGCGTCTAACGAGACCATCGACGGCATTCCGAGCATCCTCACCACCGCGGTCATCTCCGCAACACAGGGACTACCGGCAGGCTGCAGTTTTCAAAAGGCGCTGGGTTTCTTCTTGTCTGGGTTCAACGGGTTGCAGTGGCTACACCAGAAGGGCTACGTTCACCGTGATCTGAAGCCAGCAAATATGGGGATCGACGCAAAGAACTACCCTACCGATTTGGTGTGCAAACTAATGGACTTCGGCCACGCAGCAAAATACACTGACGGCGGCGATTTCTGCTGGACCTCGCTCGCAGACGCGCCATCAGTCTCCCCAGAGCAGACGCAGAAGTGGATGGCCGACATTCTGAACTTGCAGCTTGGTCCAAATCCGCACCCAACTTCGGTTTTTCCTTTTTACGCGCTGGTCCAAGAGTTGGTGAAGGAACAAATTTCGACACCACAGCGAAGGGACTACTGGGGTCTGGGGGTGTCCTATTTCACGATCGCGGTGTTCCACTTCGCCAGACACTTGAAGGTCATTCAGGACATCGAGAAGTTGCTTCAGAACGACCACCCATTCAAGGGCTTCGGGGTGGAGTACGCTTTGCCGTACTGGGAACGACACGGAGATAAATTCCGACTCCCCGATCCAGTAGAGCTCGTCGACCCCACGACCAATACAAAACAAGAAACGAATAACCCTCCACCCGAAGATGTTGAAGGCGCCCTAGGAATCGAGTATCCTGTGCAAAAGTATCGCACTCGTACTAATTGCGTTTTTTATGCATTACAAATCTGGTCCCTAAGGCAAATCCGCATTACAAATTAAATTTGTAATGCTGAGCAAATTTGCAATGCAATTCATACTAGTACTATGATACTTTTGCAGTTCATATCGAGAACGGAGACGCAAATGCAGTGATCGCAAAGGAGGACGAGGATGACATGCTGGGAAATTTCAAGTCCGGCAGCGACAGCAGCTTAGGTCCGCAAAAAAGTATGAAGAAGGTCCAGCGCGCCGCAGTGGCCCAGAAAATCCCAACTCATGGTGGTGCCAGTGACAAAAGCAGCGCCCCTGCGTCGTCTCCCGACACCACGTCCAGTTCCGGGTTTCCTGCAAGCTCGTCCAACAGCACCGGAACCGGGGCCGGGTCATCCTCAACCACAACTGCCGGCGGGCACAAGGCAGAACTACTGTCAGCGGCACCAGCAGGGAATCCAGGAAGCTTTTTCGATGATAAGGATACGCAATGCAAAAGTGTCGTACTACTACAAATAGCATCACAAATTTCATCGTCAAGAAATAAGAAGTGGAGATTGTCATTCTGTTTCAGGTTTGAAAAGACAAAGAGATCTTTGATGCTGCATGACTACAATGAAAATTTATACGAGTCGTCCGTGCGACGCTTTTGCAATGCGGGCATAAAGGATATCCAGTGCAGATACGTCTGGGTCTGGAATATAGCAAAAATTGATGTCGTGCATGTTCTGCATGATCCAGGATTTCTGTGGTGTATGCCCCAGCATCACGACAGATTTTGTGATAACTTCCCGATGCCTATACTGTATGAGACGTGCAAGTGCTCCCTTCGCGTATCAGAAACTGGACTACTATTGCTGGTAACGCAATACAGATTCTTGTAGACCCCATTTTGCATTCCATGCACCTGGAGGGCACAAGCCTCATACCATACCATCCAAAGTCAGCATCACAAGTCCCACCTTTCCAGACCCAGACAACATACTTGCAATGGATAAAGGATAAGCAGGAACAATTCGGCGGGGCGAAGAAGTCTGCCGCATCGAAGAAAACGCTAGGTCGACAACCTAAAATACTACCTGCGGGTAACGCTGATCAGGACAAGCAGCCCGACTATGCAACCTACCCATTGCAATACCCATCTGCAGGCGGAATAAACATCGGGCAGCCAGAAGCAAAAGTGCGGCCCAGCAGAAGTGAAGGATTGCTTCTTGCCGCTCGAAGTGGTACTGTAGTGTGATAAGTGTCTATCTGCTTCTATTCCTGTGTTCGTATCCACCTTTGCTTGGAGTTACGGCACCTGTGCCCAAGTTGTCTTCAGTCGTATTGTTGGTGAAAAACAAAAAGTAGATGAATTCGAAATATTTATGAAAACCTTCATTTGAGGTCGAGCGGGCAAAAAACCGGCCGTGGACCTCGGTCTGGATGCGTTAGACCACCTGAATGACCTCGGCGAAGACACCAATACCCAATCACAGAATCCGGGCCCG
Source organism: Amoebophrya sp. A120 (assembly GCA_905178155.1). Taxonomy (NCBI): domain Eukaryota; class Dinophyceae; order Syndiniales; family Amoebophryaceae; genus Amoebophrya; species Amoebophrya sp. A120. The sequence continues at coordinate 166,417 of CAJINV010000030.1, forward strand.
AGTGGGAAAGGAAAGAAGCGCAATGCGGCAGCGGCTAAGCAGTGGAAATAAGCGTGGGTCGTCAAACATTTTTCTTGCAGCAGCTCGTTATAGTTAATATCATAAGTAGCCAAGATCGTTTGCGGATTCGTAGACGAATCCGCAAATAAAGTGGGCGATCGAGGACACTTTTTCCCTCTTACAAAGCTAGTTAGCTTGGTGATCAAATCCAAGCAGGGTATGAAAAATCAATATCATCCTTGTCATGCATTTTGTAGTTTAAGAGCAAAACTAGTGCGTTTTTATATAGCTCATACCTAGATTTTTAGACAGCTTTGAAATATATATACTTTTGTGCGCGATCGACCTTGTTTGCAACCAGTAGCACTAGCCGTAGCCGAAAAGCAGGAACATTGTTGCAATCCTTTCGACGACCCACACGTATTTGCAGCCGTTCATATCCGAGTCGCAGGTCTCCTCGAAGCCGAAGGCGTTCATCCTGAAAGCAAGGAAGTCCAACGATATGGGCCGCTCAGCTGTTCTTGCAATCTCGTATATCACTTACAGCACCAGGAACAAGTAACTTTTTGCTTTCATGTACACAAAATTAGCCACCAAGGCGATGGCAGTCGAAACGTTTTTCCAACGCATTTGGAGTCGAAAGCAGGTCATGATTTTAGATGAGGCGACGTCTCGGCTCAATATCGTTGCCCCAATTCGATGAAGCTGTACTACCTGCAAATTTTCATTGCCCCCACGTTGGGTCCATAAGGAGCACATCGCTGTCACAATTCTGCTTTGTTAATGGTCAGCATTGACGTCGTGTGAGATTGAAACGCCTGAGCGGTCCATAATTCACGGGTCCGCCTCCTCTACATCTGAATCTGCCGCGAGCCCCGACTTACTATCCTGTGCAAAATTTTCGCATTGGTACTAACACCAGTCACATCTTTTGCATAGAAGGAGAATCAGCAACACACAATCAAGTTGGGAAAATGTGTATAGGTCAATGACTACGTACAGATGTGATGTTTTTGCAATGCATACTTGCTCGACGACAGCAACCGCGATTCTGATTCGCTTTTCTTCGGTTCCAGCTCTGCTTATCAAGTGCACGCATGTCAAGGTCCTTGTCAGGGAAAGGCACAAGTGGTATTGCGCTAGCGTGCCCACTTGAATGTAATATATCGATCGAAAACAATCTATGCAGTGTGTAAGCACGAAAAACAAAAGAAGCACGTGCGTCATCAATAATATAGATACGAATTACGCTAAAGTAGCTGCGCCACTGGTGCAACCTGCCGGCCACGGCGCACAATTGAGGGCTGTCTACTGTGAAGAATCATTCAGGACAGACCTTGCAGAGGCCTCTGCGGTGCCTTCTAGTCATTCTAGGCACGGCTTCCGCATGGAGGTTCCCGAACGGTTGTTGCGGTGGGTGTACAGGTCTGCTCGAGCCCAAGATTGGTCTATGGTCAGAGACCTTTCTTCATGTTGATCGCGGCGAAGCACACATTGCGCTCCTGCCATTCCGGCTCGCTGTCCAATCACTTGGAAAAGGACCATGAGCAGCAACCTTGCTTCTTCATCGACTGAAAGCGCGGCTGCACTTTCCCTGATTCGAATCTGTAAGTGTGCAATGCATATTCTTCTGGCCAATTCCGGGAGCTCGAACTCCAAGGTGGACCCGAAATTGAAACATGCCGACAAGCCGTCTGCGGCACAGAATCCGCAGGTGCTACTTGGTGCACCCCCAAGGAGTGCGGCGTCTTCGTCGTCCACGAGCGTCTCCGGGAAGAAACCCCAACTACTCTCTGGCCCAGTCTCGGGAAGTGCTTCCTCTTCTTCTTCTGCCGACGTATCCCGACCTCCAAATACGGGCGGTACGAGCAAGATAATGGATACGGGCGATCAGGGCAGTAAAGCCGAAGAACGGGAAGACTCAGGTATGCCTCTTGATCAAAATGCCCGCACTCAGCAGCAATCAGCGCCATTTGCATGCAATGTTGTCCTCGTTGGAGATCGGGATGAGAGAGAACATTACAAAAGAAAGTCGAGGTAGGCGAAAGCTCGCTGTCATGCATTTGTCCCTCGACTCTCTTTCACGCTGTGAAGCTCTACTTACACTAGATGCAGTTATGGACCTATCTGTAGATGCTCATGTTGTGGCAACGATTATATTTATACACTGAGTGCGATTTTTGATCCTGCATACCGAAGGAACGGAAGAGGAAAAAACAAGAGGCGAAAGCGGAAAGTTATCACTCTGGCAAAGCGCCTCCACCACGATTCGGAAAAAATTGGCATGCAAACTTTTTACAGTCTTGCATAATTCATGTCTCTGCATCAAATGAGGAAATGCACTGCGCTGGCATGGGGCGATGCCGTATTGCAAGCCTGGCATGAATATCAAATGTAAAAGTGTCTGGGTCTGGGAGAATGGAACTTGTCATGCTAAATCCGAATAATGCAAAAATCTGTGTTGCATGAGTGCCAAAAGCTGTCCACTTTCGACCAAGTTGGGAGGGAGTTTCTCATGCGGGATAGGCATGGCAGAGACCTCACAGACTCTGTCATGCTAGGTCCTGCATTCTAGGCCTCATGGGTCATGGAAAATCTGCATGACAAATCTCGCAATCTTCCAGACCCAGACACTTTTGCGCTTGATAATGAAGGGTCCCGCGCCGTGCACCAAATGACACGGCGCTCTTGATCATTACCATGCAGCCGGGCTGTGCAAGCCACCCACATTCCAGGAAGCGGGCAGGCATTCCTGCTTTGTATTTTATTGCTTCGGGCAAAGTAAAATTTTCTTTCTCGTTTTGAGCCAATTATCGCGAAGGGGCGGTGCGCGCCTTGTTCTAGTTGATAAAGCGGAGAAGCTAGTCCAGCAGGAGAGTAAATATCACCTTGACGAAAGCGGCTGAACCCAGGACATGCATTACCATTGCTGGCATTCTCTCTGAGGGCGGCTTAAATCTGGTTGGGGATGATAGTGATACTCGCCATTGCGCTGCAGTGGTCAGTTAATCGGACATCTCGTGTTCTTGTTCCCTGTCATGCCTCACAGCCATCGCCCGGGCTCTATGAAGATCATGATTCCTCGCTTGTATTTTTTGGTCATGACGGGAAACCACCTAGGAAGCTGTTCATGAGAGCTAGCAGCTGCTTTCGAATTGATACAAAGAAGATCGAGGAAACGCGTGCCAACATCCTAGCGCAGCACGGGCTTCTTTTACGAGTTTTTTCGGGCCACGCGAAAGACCTGGACAAGCGGAAAAAGCTTCCGAACCACGTCGCAAATTACCTGCTCTTCATCCTCGAGCAGCTCCAGTCCGAGCACGACCGACTGGGCAACGCCCGTGCGCAGGAAAACGCAGCTTTCCAGGAATTTCCACGCGCGGTCGTCAATGGAGACAAGGACGACAAAGACGCGGAGGATGTATGCATTGCAAATGTTTCGCACTTGCACTAGAAGCGCAGCGGGTTGTAGGCGGAAAGATGAAGCTTGTAGCTTTTAGCACTCAAAAGTAGAAAGATTTGAGGCAAAATGTGCTGCAGGAGGTTCTATACAAGAAGTGCGACACATTTGCAAAGGATAGGGCGTTATCCAATGCAAAATCGCTACAATCCTGACGGGGGTCAGTGCGTGATACGGAAGTGCGGAAATTCTTGCTGCCAGGGTGGAAAGGTTACGCATGTTATATATGTGCTATGCTATTTTTACTAGCCCCTTAGACGCCGGCGTCCAGGACGCTGGCAGGGGCTAGTAGTTCTCGCTTTAACTTCAAGCGCGCCGCCATGACTCTCTTCGGCGCAGCCAGCGTGCCGGCGCGCATGTCGCCGGCACGGAGTCCTCGTGGCGCGGACTCCTCTATTTTTTCGCGCGCCCAAAAGCAGCCAATAGGCCAGATCCCCACCCGCGCGCCCACGTCAGTAGCTAGAACGGGGCCCGCGGTGGCTTTCGTTTTCTTCTTTGAAGGCCCGCAGTCGGGCGCCCGCCTGGGGGGAAGAGCCTCGCACCCTCGCGGCGGCCTTTCGAAACTGATAGGGCCAAGCGGGTGCGTGAGTCAGCGGGGAAAGAAGATGCAGCAGAACGCCTGCCACCATTACTCGCGGCCAGCATTCTGCACGGGCATGCAAGAGCGTGATGGCCAACAGCGAAGGCCGCGACCGAGCTCTTGGGCGCCACGCTTTGACTCGGGTAAAGCGCTGGCGGCCACAGGTCTTGCCCAGCACACCCCTGGGCGGCCATCGATCCCAATGGCCATTCATATTAGGCACCCACTGTATTTTCTTCTGCTCGCGAAAAATGATGGTCGCCAGCTCTTGGCCATCACGCTTTCGCCCGTCCGTGCAAAGTGGTGGCCACGGGTAGTAGCAAGAGCCTCTAGCCATATACCCTTGACCACCACTTTGCCCGCGCGAAAAAGTCACAGCGAAAAGTGCCGACCGAAGACTATTGAAAGAATGACCGCCACGCCTCAGGCCGGGCAAAGAAAGTGGTGGCCGTGAGCGCCTGGCCATCACACTCTCTTCGTTCGCAAAGATTGATGGTCGGCAGCTCTTTAGAGCCGAAGGCGCCCCGCCCCTCGCGCCTGGCCGCAACCCTCGCGCGCACCTCGCGCCTACCAGCAACCTGGCCTGCCATTACCTGTGGGTGGCCATCATTTTGCCCGGGTGAAAGCGTGGCGGCGCACTTTTTTCGCTCGCCAAATGTGATGGTCGCTAGCTTCGGGGGGCAGCCATATTTACACAACGAGGGAACACGGGTGCGGCCCGCGTTGTTTTCTCAAGCAAGCTAGCTCTTTCAGGGAGCCTCTTGAGGGAGTTGCTCGCTGTCTTCAGGCGCCCTCTCAAGAGGTGCCGCCTAAGCAATTTTCTCTTTAGGATCCATTTTCTAAGGGGCCGGGGCGCCCTATAGATTATAAGCTACTAGCCTCTTGACGCGGGCGTCCCGGACGCCCGCTGGGCTAGTAGATTTGCAGATAATTCTAAAGATGGGAATGTGTTCAGAAGGTCTGGCTTGGAGTCGAATAGAATGTGGCTAGAAGGTTGAAAAGTATAACGCTGCCTGCCGCGAGGAAGATCGTTGCCGCGCCTGCGCCTCTCCTAGCGGCCTCGCAGCTTTAACGCCTTTTGCGGTCCGGCGGACGGTCCGGCGTCCAGGACGCCGGCCCGCCGTCAGCCCTTTAGCTGCGTTGCCGCGCCTGCCTGCGCTTGCCCTAGCGGCCTCGCCGCTTTAACGCCTTTTGCGGTCCGGCGTCCAGGACACCGGCGCGCCGTCCGCCCTTTAGCCGCGTTGCCGCGCCTGCGCTTGCCCTAGCGGCCTCGCCGCTTCGACGCCTTTTGCGGTCCGGCGTCCAGGACGCCGGCCCGCCGTCAGCCCTTTAGCTGCGTTGCCGCGCCTGCCTGCGCTTGCCCTAGCGGCCTCGCCGCTTTAACGCCTTTTGCGGTCCGGCGTCCAGGACACCGGCGCGCCGTCCGCCCTTTAGCCGCGTTGCCGCGCCTGCGCTTGCCCTAGCGGCCTCGCCGCTTTAACGCCTTTTGCGGTCCGGCGTCCAGGACACCGCCGTCAGCCCTTTAGCCGCACGCGGCAAGCAAAGCGAGGGGGCCGGTTGCGAAGCTTATTCTGATCTGGGGCGGCTTCGGCGGCCGGCGTAAAGAAAACCCCCGCCCCTGGATGGGGATGAGACTCACGCTTCCGGGGGTTTGTTTGCGCGGTTTTGCCTCGCGCCCCCCCGCCCATGCCATGCACCAGAAGCCGAGAGGCAAAAGCGTGCGCGAGAAAAGTGACTGAAGCCGGATAGGAAAAGCGTGCCCGGCAGGAACGAAAGAGGTGGCAAAAAGTGCCTGCCCGGAAGCTCTTGGCCATCACTCTTGCCCGGCTGGCCGACCGGAAAGCGATGGGCAAAAGTGATGGCCATGGAGCACTTGGCCAACACTTTTGCGCGACCCGAAAGTGGCGGCCGTGGAGCTCTTGGCCAACACTTTTGCCGGCGCGGGGCGGGGGAAAGTGACTGATGGCCGAAAATGACGGCCAGGGAGCTCTTGGCCACCACTTTTGCCCGACCGGACCGGAAGGCGGTGGGCAAAAGTGATGGCCTGGGCAAGGAGCTCTTGGCCACCACTTTTGCCCACCCGGAACGAAAGGGATGGCCAACGAGCGCAAGTCGATGGCTGGCCAAGGAGCTCTTGGCCATCATTTTTGCCCGATCGGAAATGGATGAGGAGGGAGCTCTTGGCCATCACTTTTGCACGGCGGACCGGAATGAAAGCGATGGCCAGAAGTGATGGCCGAGGATTTTTGCATGCCCGGGCGAAAAGCGGTGGCAGCGGAACTACCGGCCATCACTTTTGCCCGACAGGAAAGCGCTGGGCAAAAGTGGCGGCCAAGGAGTTGTCGCCACCGTTTTTCTCTGCCCGGCCGAAAAGTGATGGCCAGGAAGCTTCTGGCCATTACTTTTGCCCGACCGGAAAGCGATCGATGGCAAAAAGTGATGGCCGCGGAGTTCTCGGCCGCCACTCTTGCCCGACCGGAAAGCGATGGCGAAAATCGCTTTTGCTCGAACGAAAAGCGATGGCCGCGGGGCTCTTGGCCATCACCTTGGCCCGGCCGAAAGGCGATGCCCAGGCAGGGGGCTCTTCGCCATCACTTTTGCCAGCGCTTGAAAAGGGTTTTTTTTTATCGAAAAAAACCAGCGCCAAGCTATTCGAGGCCCCGCGCTGTCGTCAGGATACGCCTCGCGACAATATCCTGGCGATGGATAGCAGGGGGATTCGGACCCGAAAAAATGGCTTTCCCATTTTTCCAGTCCGAGCCCCCCTTCTGTCGTTAGCAAAGTATCCTGACGACAGCAGGGGGGTTCGGGGATGAGAATGGCTCTCACGCTTGGGCTGCAAGTTGTGAAAACCGCTCTCAGGCCCGAGCCCCCCTATTGTCGCCCGGATGCTGTCTTGAAGGCTTTCGCGACAGCATCCCGACGACAGCAGGGGGATTCGGACAGGAAATCGGTTTTCACAATTTGCCCGCCCAAAGTGATAGTCCTGGAGCTCTTGGCCATTACTTCAGCCCGAGCGACCCGCCGGGAAGCGATGGCCAGCGGGCCCTTGGCGAGGACTTTTGCCCGGGCGGAAGGCGGTGGCCAGGGAGCTCTCGGCCATCACTTTTGCCCGGCCGGGAAGTGAAGGCTCAGGAGCCCCTGGCCAACACTTTACCCGGCCCGCCGGAAAATGATGGCACCAGAGGAGCTCTTGCCCACCATTTTTGCCCGGCCGGAAAGTCAAAGTAGTGACCAAGGGCCCGACCGGAAGCGGAAAGTGATGGCCCAGGAGCTCCTGCCCTTGGCCGTCTCTTTTGCCCGGCGGGCCGGAAAGTGATGGCCAAAATCGATGGCCAGGCCGGGGCCCTTAGCCATCATTTTTGTCCGGCCGGAAAGTCATGGCCAAGGGGCTCTCGGCCATGACTTATGTCCGAGCCAGCGGAAAGTGGTGGCCGACGAGCTCTTGGCCGCCACTGTTGCCCGGCCGGAAAGTGATGGCCAAAAGTTTCAATTTTGCTCGAGCGGAGGCGATGGCCAAGGAGCCCTTCGCCGTCACTTTTGCCCCGCCCGGCTGGGCAAGGAGCTTCTGGCCATCATTCATTCACATGATTCGGCCACTCTGGCCATTCTGGTGCTGGCATTCACATGCTCGCCAGGGCGTGCAGGATAACACTTTGCACGACGGTACGGGGTACAGATAGCGGGAACGTGTTCAATCTGTTACACGAAGCCTCTAGACGAGACCGCCTGAGCACATTCGTTTAGAATTATTTTTCTAAGTGCCTCCTATAGATTAGAGCAAAGGGGGAAGCCAAGTTCGTTTCGCTATTATTATAATTATATGACCTCCTTCTGAATAGTTATTAGTGTATCTATGCACCCATGCCGATGCCTAAGGGGCCGGATATTTTTTTCCTACTTCCCCGGACGGCGATTTTGCATACCATACGACTAGCTACTGTGATTAACAGCCTGTTGTCTATCCACCCAGCCCGCCGCGGGAAGGGGGCGAAGCAAGTAGACAGCCAAAGGTCGTCGGGCCGAAAGCCCTCGGACATAGGTGACAAGGTGGATGACCGTAAAAAAGCCAGTTTCTAAATTTCAATGTTGGTGCCCGCAGCGCTGTCGCATGATGCCAGTGCCGATCTTTTACATGAAGTGGCTAAAGTGTTGCATTGTGTGCGGTCCAAAACGCACAACCGGCGTAGACACCACCGCAGAAAAATCCGACCGAGGGGCTGTGTTTTCATTTTCCAGCAGCCCCGGGCGAAGCCTTTCGAAGGCAGACAGAAGCCACGGCCAAGATGGCGCGCGCCCAATGCCTTCCTTGCTTGCCCGCCCCCCGCCCCCTTCCTCGGGTCTGGCTCGTTGGTTTCTGGCTTGGAGGTCCTCTTGTTGGCTTCCGGGCCCCTTCTTTTGTGCGATTTCCAAAACGCCAAACCGCTGGCGGGACCACCCCCACAAAGAGAAATCAAGGGGACGCAAAACCGGCGTCACCACCAACCGGCAAAAACCAAGGGGCCGCATTTTCTCGCAGCTCCGGGCGAGGCATTTGGAAGGCGGAAGAGAAGCCACGGCCAAGATGATGGGCGCCCGCTGCCTTGCTTGCCCCCCCGGCCCCCCTTCCTGCATCGGGTCTGGGTGGCTCGTTGGCGTCCGGCTGGGGGGCCCTCCGGCCGGCTTCCGGGGGCTCCGCTTCCTTTTGTGTGATTTCCAAAACGCAGAGCCGGCGTCACCACCAGCCTGCCGACGAAAGCCATCCAAGGGGCCGCATTTTCTCGCAGCTCCGGGCGAGGCATTTGGAGGGCAGAAGGGGAGCCACGGCTAAGGGCCCGCGCGCGGCCTTGCTTGCCGGCCCTGTCTCCCTTCCTCGTGTCTGTCTGGCCCGTCGGCGTAAGGTTGGGTGGTCCCCCGGCCGGCTTCCGTGGGCCCCGCTTTTGTGTGATTTCCAAAACGCAAAAACGGCGCCACCGCCACCCAGAAAAAACCAAGGGGCCGCTTTTTCTCGCAGCTCTCCAGGCGAGGCATTTGGAAGGCAGAAGGGAGAAGCCACGGCCAAGAAGATGGGCGCCGGCCCGCTGACTTCTTACTTGCCCCCCCGCCCTGCCTCCCTTCCTCGGGTCCGTCTCCCTGGCTCGTTCGTTAGCGTCCGGCTGGGCGGCCCTCCGGCTGGCTTCCGACGGCTCCGCTTTCGTGTGATTTCCAAAACGCAAAACCGGCGTCACCACCACCCAGAAAAAACCAAGGGGCCGCATTTTCTCGCAGCTCTCCAGGCGAGGCATTTGGAA
>CAJINV010000031.1:0-36941 GCA_905178155.1 Amoebophrya sp. A120
CGCCCGCAATTTTTGCAGGGCCCGCCGGAAATCGCAAGCAAGCCTTCCGGCAAAGCCGTCGCAAAGCCGGCGCCCGGGTCTTCCCTGAGGCGGGTCGCGACCGCCGGCCCCGGCGCTGCTGCGCGTTCTGGGGTGCCGGGTTTGGGACCCCTTCCGGCAGGACCCCACAGTAGGGGAGGGGGGGGGGCGAGATCCGCAGTAGGCGCGCACGCCGACCGGGACACGACCTGGCGCGCGCCGGTACGCAGTAGGAAAGGGCCAGTCCGGGTCGCAGGCAGCTGCCTAGGGGGGTAAAGTTGTGCGGACCCCGCCACTCACCCCCTGCGGAGTTCCCCCCGTCCGCAGTTTGTCACTTTGAGTCTAAATTATGTCTCCTCGGCTATGTTTTCAACTGATCACCATGATTACGGTTATATGTCAAAATTGGTGAATCTCCAGGATTATTTCCAAAATTCACCAACAGGCGTGTGCCAGGCCACACGGGTAGTGTACACTCAGTCCCTGCGGCTACTCAGGAAGAGTATGCGCGGGAAGCTGCCAGAATCAGGGATGCGAAATTGGCCTACAAGGAGACGGGCCAGCGTCCAGTAGGCATCAGTAAATACTCTGTGGAAGTCCTGCCTTGGCAGGTGCAAAGAGCAGAACAAGAGCGGGCGCGCTTGTACAACAACAAGAATGGCCCCAAGGGCAAAGGAAAGAATAGTAAAGGAAAAGGAGGAAAAGGAAGTGTGCCTACCATGGGCGGCCGCAATTACGATCAATCGGAGTCTGAGAATCAGCAGGGAAAGGGCTCCGGCGCCTCTAATCCCATGAGCCCGCACCTCGTCGCCGCGGCGGATCCGCGCAATCGCGACGACCGACAACCTCGGCGGCCGTGCATCTTTTTCCTTCCTTCGCAGTGGTGTGAATTCGACATGGACAAGATCTCCTACGATCATTTGGGTATTCCGCGGTATAGAGACCAAAAGGATGCCGGTGCTCCTAAGGTGCGACAGCCACTGTACAACAACAAATGGGTTGCGCCTGCAGTTGAAGGCGAGATCAAGCAGAACAAGAGCAACGGCGCCGCCGTATCGGCTGCTGCAACGACTAACGTTACTCCCAGTAACACGGGCGGCGGGTTGGCCACCAGTTCAACCGCCTCCTCCTCAAGTGTCCCATCATCTTTCAGCTCTTGTAACCCCCCGTCGTTGTCCAGCAACACCAGTTTTGTCGTGACTGAAGCTACCGGAGTCCTGGCGTCCACCGCCACTCCGTCAAAGGATATCAACCTGTTGCCCGCCAGTTACCTTGGACAATCCAATGCCGGTGGAGGTAGCCTGGGATCATTATTGATCAGTGGCCGGGATGCTGCTGCAGCGCGAAACGCTATTGCCCCAAGCCCGCGGAAGAACACGGCTTCGCCAACGACTAGTGGACGAACACTTGCGGAAGTACAAGGAACCGGAAGCAAGAATTCCACGTCTTCCACCGCGGTGCCGGAAGCTACACAGCCGCCCCCAGCGGCGCAGAGCAGTAAATCTCCTACTCCTGGCGTGCGTCGATCCCTTGGATCAAAGCGGAAGGCCAACAAGCGGAAGACTGTGCACAATACCGGGCGTGGCACTTTACCAGCCAGTCGTGAGGAGTTTATCGACATGAAGATTGGTGACATAGAATCTAATTTTATGCATCTTTTCACCAAGACAAGTCGTGAGTATGAAAGCCACTGGGGCAAAGATAATCTGCCGTCCCCTGGACAACATCCGACGACTTTCGATCTCGCTATGGAAAAATTTGCCTCGCGACTTGACAAAGAAGGAAAATGGATTGAGTCGGAAAGTGAAGATAGTGATGAGGAAGAGAACAAGGAAACGTAGACTCATTTATTTTCTTGACGCTTGGGAAGAGAGAGAATTGATCAGAAGAAAGATTTGAATGAATTCGTAAGGAGAAAGTCGACGAATAGCAATTTTATGTCTGACATGTTCAAATTGCAATTTCCAATCAAAGCCGTAGTCTTTTTTCTGTGCAGGAGTAGTGCTCTCCTGCCTCTGAACTCCTTGTGTTTTTACACGTGGGAAGTCTTCTCTTCTTGAGCGAATCTGAAGCATCTCATTCTGTATCTTCTGAATGGACAACAGCGATGGACTCCAAGTCTTACTTGAAGAAATGCGTCTTGAATCAGAAAAGAGTGATGATTTGTAAATCCCCTGGATTGAATAAGAAACACATTTACTGAAACCGACTAGAGCTACTAGACTCTATTCGTTGCGCGCTCCCCCAAGGGGGAGGCTTCCCTCGGGAAGTCGGATGCTCTCTTATCGGATCTATTTGCGTTTGATCTTGCTGCGTTTTATTCTTGGCAAGGGTCTCTACTCCAGAAATATCGGCGCAGGATCTACATCGATCCACACAGTTAGGGGGGGGGGGGGGGTGGGGGCACAGTACTCCCGCGCCGGCAGTGAGTGTGATTTTGCATTCCTAGGCCGGCGAGACGATTTTGCATTCCTAGGCCGGAAGTCGCGAAATCCGACAAGTGAGTGACTTTAAGCTGCATAGTGTGGCAACCCAACTGCCCAAAACTATAAAGCTTTCTTGTTTAGCCACTCAAAATTGCAAAATCTGCCCAGTATGCAGCTGGAAGCTAACATATCTGGCAAATGGGGTGCAAAAAATGTTGAAAAACGTGGATCGAGCCGAGTTTTGCTTCACAAAACGACGGGAGTACGGATCTACTATGAGGACCGAGATCAACGACAAGGACCGAGATTCACGACTAGGCTGGGGATCTTGTAGAACAGGGCAAAACAAGGAGACAGCACTCGTGAGAGCGGTCGCGACGTTGGGAGCGGTCGCGAAGTAGCAAAGTATCTTGAAGGTCAACATCGTGTTACAAAGCCGCAGGCTTATCCAGTACGACAACAACAGACTCCCTCACAAAGTCTAGCTTTGGTGTGGAAGTGGCTTTTTGGTATCAGGAATTGCAGAAAAGACCGTAAAACACTAAAACTCCGTAAAACACCCCGTAGGGCGGTGGCAACCCGTAGGCTGGGTGGTTCGCTCAGAACACACCGCAAAAGGACACAGATTTTGACACACCCCTTCGAATTCGTAACAGGTAACTAGTAAAACTAGAAGCTACTTATTCATCAGGAATAAAGAGTCAAACAGGAATAAAAGGATATGAAAACTAGGGCTGCATGGCCTTGCTCGAAGAGCTGCTGCTAGCGCTATTTCCCAAAAGGTTTTCTTCTTTCATTCCATTCGTCCCGTCCCCGATCGCATCGGTTTCCTTCTCCTTCTCCGCTACGGCATGTGGACCGAAGTTCTCCAGCGTGTGCATCTTGACAAGCGGGCAAGTCAGGTTCTGCAACTGGAGTTGTCCCTGGTTTCCCTGTTTCCGGAGGTTGGCCAGCTTTCGGAGCGCTGTCCTCTCCGACTCATTGGCTCGCTCGAGCTGTTTTGTGCTCGGGAGTCCACCGTGCAAATAATTTCTCATCGAAGTGTACTGCGAATTAATAAAATTCCCCAACGCTTTGTAGTGTCCCAGTTTCCCGCCGCTAGTCGACAATCCGCTGTGGTGGTCGAAGAGAGCGATCAGCCCGCCGATGTTCACGCGGGCGTTGGTCTGCAGATTCTCCAATTCGGAAATCGGGCTGCGGGAAAATTCAGCCTCAGATCCCAACTCACACTTCACCATGTACAAAGCCGTTGCGAGTGCGCACCGAGCTGGCTCGTGCGCGGCGGCCATGTACGCCGGAATGATGCAGCAGCACACCACTTGCTTGTGGGCTCCCCAGTGAGCAAACTCCCGGACAATTGCTTCCACGGTGTCCGTGAAGGAACAACTCTGCTCCCGCAAATTCAGCAAGAAGTCTTTAATTCCCACTTCAAAACAGCACCCATAATCGATGACATGGGTCGGGAAGAAGGTCGGCTCCCGGATTTCTCCAATTGGCGCAGGGTCGGGGTGGAACACCGGATCTTTCCGTCGGATGTGGGCGCACGAGGTGCAGGTCTTGTAGATCTTCTCCTCGTACCGCAGGTGGCGATGGTCAGTGCAAAAACCTAATCCCGTCGCCGGAGTTGGGGTGGACATCTCGTTTGCTGTGTGCCCTTTGTGACGCGACGGATCCGGGTAGTGGTGTCCCCTGTCCTCGTGCACGACGTTCTTCATCTGCATCGGGACATACGGCGCGTTGACCCAGATGTCGCCCAAGAACATGTCGGTCGAGTTCTCGCTGCCGGTGTACTGGAAGGCGCGACCGATGAGCTCCTTGCAGGCGGCCACGAGGCCAGAACCCATCGCCACTGCCTTGCTTCCTTCCGCCATAGCGGGTTTTTGTTCGGCCGTAGCCTGCTTTTCTTCTTCGTTGAACACTTTCTCCTGACTGTTCAACAACGATTTTTCCGCGTCTGCTTTTGCTTCCGCATCCGAATCGGTCTTGGGCCGTTTCGGCTCCGGTTCGTCACCGAAGAAACACGGATCTCCTGCGCTCGGCACGTCCGAGTCCGGACTCACATCCGACATCTCCACCTTCACGCAATCCTCGCCGGCGTCTACGCCCGGTTTTTCCACTTCCATAGCACCATCCGAGGTGTTCGCTGCGCGTAATTTCCGGTCCTTCTCGAGGTTGGCGACGTGCTGTTTCGAGCCCAAATAGCAATCGGCACTGGACCACCGACGGCCGTCGTTGCAGGATGCATTTCCGCTGAAATCCGCATCCTTCTTCAGCGACGGACTGTTTTTATTTTTCCCCGCGGATTGCTCACCCGGGGTCCCCGGGTTCTCGACGGCGCTCCCCGGTTCTTCCTTCTTCTCCTCCGGACTGTCACCCTTTTGTTGGAAGACCACGGCGGAGTCTTGGTTCACTTTGACCTCGACTCCCATCTCGTCCAGGACCTGGCACACCTCCTCGTTCTTCAGACCTGGCAAGTCTCCGGGCGCCAGGTTTTCTGGCTCCTGCACCGGAGTAGGATCGCTTGACATGACAACCCGTAGGAGAATTGGGTAGCAGTTTTTACTTTACCAGAAAAGACAAACTGCAAGTGGTGCTCTACTAGCTTAGTGCTACGGCAAGGAAAAAAAGGTAAGTGCACTAAACTTGTAACGGTGAGGTCGCTGTTTTTTTTGCATGAGGGAATTTGCAGTTGTTTTCCTTTTTCTGAGGTATTGTAACTCGAAGAGAAAAGCTGCCTTTGTGGTTTTTGCAGCTCGAAAAACAACTAGCGAGAAAAACAGCGAGAAAACTGATCGAGAAAACGTTCTTAGCCTTGTTTCTTTTGTTCCAGACAGTGATCCTTGTGCGATTTCTTTGGTTCGGAAATGTTCAGAAGGGCACGCAAAACAGTAGATCGAAAAGCGAAGTAAGTGGTCGATTTAGTCGCTGACGATTTGGTAATTGGAACGTGAAAAACAGCCCGTAGGATGTGCATTGCATGAGACAACCCGTAGGTCGGAAGGACTTGCTGCTTACGTTGTGCGAAGCACAGCAGCGTCAGACATCAGCATCTAGTCCGATGTCACGGCGCAGAGTTGCGCCGCGGTGTTGCAAGGCAACACCAGAAGAATCGGACACGTCTACAACTCCTCTTCCGGATAGAAGTTCCACTCGCTGCCCTGCCGCAGCGCTTCAATCTCCATCCGCATGCGCCGCATCTCATCGACCATCAGGGCGAAGGCCTCCAGCAACTGCCGCTGCATGGCAACCATCTCCAGGCTCACCGGGTTGTTCCCCTGTTCCGCTTCCTGCAGCACCGCCGGCAGGTTATTCCCACCGCGACCATTCGCACCGCGACGCGGCGGGCGGTACTCCGCGAAGTCGAACACGGTATCCGGCTCCAAGTTCTGGCTCACCACGCGGGTGCCAGTGCGGGTGTCTTCCGCGTTGCACCACAATTCCGTTCCAATGTTACGCCGCATCCGCGACTCCTGCACCGCGATCAAAAAGTCGCGCGTGCGCCCCTGCGGTTGGACGCGCAAGGTCCGGCTGTTCCCGTTGGGCCACCGTCTCAACCCGAAGTTGTGGAACCGCGGGGCGGCCTGGGGGTTCGCACGCGACACGCCCGGCACGTGGTTCAACTCCTCATCATCGTTGATCAGCACGGATGTCAGGCGGTAGACCCGGCGATCCGGTTCCCCTTCCGCAAGGATCGCGGCTTCCGCAGCTGCTCCGCCCGGCGGCACTTCCGCCGCCGGCACAACCCCTGGGCTTCCGGCACCGTTGTTTCCGGCCGCAGCCGGCATCGGGACATTCACCCCTCCCGCAGCTCCAGCTGCCCCCGCGTTCGCGTTTCCCGCCGGGAGCGCCAACGCGATCTGCTGTTCCGCCATAGCGTTAATACGTGGGCTTTTGACTAGACCTAGACAAAAAAACAAGGTGAGGCTGTATGCGGAACGAAAGAAAGTGCCAGATGACAGTGACGCTGAAGGCTGTAACTCTTGAAAAATATCCAACTTGAAGCTCTTATCTCTAGTGAGAGTCACCTCCACAAAAAAATTGACTGGCGTTTTTTTTTTTTTCCGAAGTGCTTTCTTTTTGTTTTGTCGAAAAGCTTACCGATGCCTCAACTTATGTTTTTAGAAAAAGTAGACACGCACGAGAACGACCCAGGATAACAAAAGCGAGTAGTATTAGTGTCGAAGTCGATATATATTTTCTCCGATACGAAAAGGCGGCCACGAGCAAAGTCCACGCTCTTTTTTGTTTCAACGAAAAAGGCTCTTATCGATGTCCGAGCGTTTGTTTTTGTGGCACGCCGTGGCGAGAATCCAGAAAGGAAACTAGACAACCCGTAGGTCTTCGAAGCTTGGAATCATTTCAAGCGATCACCGAAACCGCGAAACCATTTTCGATATTTTCCCATGCCGGGCACTACCAGACGAGCACCTTCCGCCGTTTGGTGTGACCGCTGCAGACTACTCCACTCTGCTCTCAGTGCCGACTCCCAGCTGCTGTCTTGCGTTTGCTCCGGTGTTGGCTCCGAGAATAGGTCAGTAGGACCATTTCCTTTTTGCTTTTGCTCAGAAATGGGCATCTTCAGAGAGGGACTCGTAGATTCGGGGCGAGAAGGGACGGATGGTTTTTAGTAATTCGCCCCGGCGCGCCAGGTCGATGTCGCTGAAGCGCATCAACCGGTAGAAGTAGTTGTATTCCTGGTGGTAGCCGTCCTCGCGAAACCAACCGCGGCTCTGCAGTCCCAGCAGTCGGTCCCGAATTTCCGCAAGGGGAGCTTCACGCCATCGTGTGCAATTCAACTCCTTGCTTGGTCCCTTCGAAATGCATGACATGTTTGAGCTAGCGTGGTAGTCGTGGATGAAATAATGTCTGTACCAAAAACAGCAGGGCACTGACGGCAAGGCAATTTTTCAGATTGGATGTCGCAGTATTTTGCATGGCAAAAAAGAAAAGGGGGATCAAGTGAGGTCTTCGCTCGCTTCGGTTTCGTTTTACACTGTGATCGCCAAACATTCCGATGATCTCCGCCGGGTGCATATCTTCTTCCTTGGATTCTTCTGGTTCGCATGGAGCAAAAGCATCTTTTTTGTTCAGCAACAACGCCTGTAGATCTAGGGATAGTATGTAAATATCACCAGTCGCAGAACTACAAGAAGACTTTGTATTCTAACAACCCGTAGGCATTTGTAGACACAAAAAAAAAAACCCGTAGGTCTTTCGGCACTACGTCTCCCGTGGTAGTCAGTTTGAAGGCGCATGAAATTCGTCATAAACAGCTGCTTATTTCCGGCCGGCTTTCCGCTGAAATAAGCACTCCGCCATCATGTTAGCCTGTGATGTATTTTAAATTTGCATTGAAAACATCAGAAATCCATGCATTGCGCGCTGTTTATGAACTCCGCAGGATCAAAGCCAGAGGCTATCTCTTGCTCCTGCTTGGCGTTCAGATTTTCTTGTAGCTCAGCCACACGCCCTGGCTTAGAACTGACTATAGTAACTTTATCGGGAAGTAGTGCCGCAGTGTTGTTGATGCTTTTGCTGCACCACACCTTCCACCCGTTAATCCGGTTCAGCCGCTTGGTGTGTCGGTTCAACACCTGGCGCAGAATTCCGCGGCACGACAGGCTGGGTAAGCGGGTGGTCGTCGGTGTAGCTCATGCTTTTGGTCATGGCGTCGGCCATCTGCTGGGTAGTGGAGCAGTGGATAACTTCCCGGAGTTCCAGGTCGTTTCCATGCTCCACCCACTGCTTGATGCTTTCAGCAGCCAAATGCATGCTGCGCTCTTTTGGACTGCTGATTTTCTTCAGTGCTTCTACTAAAGACATGCAATCAGTGAAAAGCTTCATGCTTAGCAGGGTACCTGTACACTCAAAATACAAGAACTGTACTAGAAAACTAGAGTCCAACCCTTGTAAGACGGCCAGTGACTCGCCGGCCTTCGTGGAGTGTACGACTCTGTCTAAGTGCGAACTCTTCCATGAGATCAAGGACGCGTTTGAGTCCAGACAGGCGGGATCCGGGTCCCGGGGCCCGGCGCTGGCGATGGAGATGATCCGCCCGGCCGGTGTTTTGCCGCTTGTTTCTCCCGGTAGCGAAAGACGCGTCCGTGTGGATAGCGATGCACGCGTCCACCTGTTTCTCGAACACCACCGACATCGGAAACTTTTTCACCCGTTTCGCGACGCGGTTCAGTTCCTTGAGGTGTCCGAAGTCGGGACTCGAGGCGAAGGTTGCGGCCTTGTTCACGTCGAAACCGGACAACGCGTGTCCGTGGTCGGACAGGTAGCTTAGCAGTCCAAGGAGGCTCCGATATTCCGAATGGAGCTTGCTCGGCAGCAACGCGTCGTCCGGAAAGGCCGCACCGGTCTCGTGGTTCGAGGGGATATCCACTGCTTCGATTCTGTCGATATGACTGTCGTACCGGATTCGGATACCGCCCTTCTTCGTTCTTTCCAAACTTCCGCCCAGGTACTTTACCAGACCTTCCTTCAACTCCGTGATTTCCCAGTGGGAACACACCGCGGGAAAGATGTCACGAAAAAAGGACTTGTCCGCGAAGATTAATCCATCGTCGACATGGATACACATCACCGCGCGCAGTTTTCGTCCGCGGACCAAGTCGTGGTTGAGAAAATCCAGCAGGTCGTAGTGAGACTTTCCTTCGGCTCCCTTCAGCACGTCGGACAGCTTGTCGAGAAAAGCGCTTTCTACCGCGTCCGAGTCAGCTTCTTTCTTTTCTTTATCGGGGTAGTCGAAGTAGTAGAAGATGCTGGGGTCGATCTTGGAAACTTCAAATCCTCTTTTTTCCAAATCGGCTCGCAGGGCCAGGCAAAATGCACGCGGTGCATCGGCAAGGCCGTACACCGACGAAACACACTCCAAGACTTCATCTTCCTGCAGCTGCATCATCTTGCGTAAGATGGGGCGCGGCTCTACCGACACCCTCCCCTGGTTCAGTTTCCCTTTTAAAAACGCAGTAGGAGTATCGAGCGTCTTGTAGTCGAATCCCTTGTCCACTCCGCATTGGATGACAGTCCGTAGATTTTGGAGAACCACGGTCGGGGAGTCGGTTACCAGCCCACTGCGAAGTCTTGCATCTTTGAACCCTTGGATAATGGCTCTCACTTTTCTTCTAGTGATTTCCCGCGGGTCAGATGGATTTTCAAACTTGTAAGTTTTTACTAATCGCATCTTCTGGAGGTTCACCGCTTCGCTCCGCTTGATGGGTTTGAAAACCTCGCTCTTGATGAAGCTCTCGAACTCGGCGGCGGTAGCTTTGTCGAAGTTGGGGTCCACCGTGTCGCGAGCGGCTTCGGCTTCCGTGAGTTCTTTCTGGACGAGCATCACGTCGGTCACCCCTTGGGCGCGACATTCCTTTTCCAGCCGCCGCACACAGGCGTCCTCGAACATCTCCCAAGTTTCCAGGTTCTCAGAGTCAATTTCCAGTAGGCGACACACTGGCTCAGCCTCCGGCTCGGGAGAGGGTTCTCCGTTCTCCAGGAAATCGGCGAAATCAGCGATGGCAGCCCGCCGGATGTTCGTAATTTCTTCGTTTTCCAGAATGGCCTCGTAATCGTCGACAATGTTTCGTAAGCACTCGAGGGTGTGCCCGTTGCACCACTGGTCGTCCCCGTGGACCATCACCCCGCATTCTCCTTTTTGAAGTGGCTCGCCATCCCGGATTTCCAGCACCTCGCCGGTCAGGTGGTGAAGCGCCGCACTCTGAGAACACGTGCTACCGTGCGGGCCCTTGGAAGGAAATTCTCGTCCAGCCCAGAAGCGAAACCGTGAGTCGGTCCCAAGCTGATGCTCCAGTTGGCTCAGCTGCAGCGATGAGGGTCGTTCGCCGACCTTCAGAAATTCCTCGAGCCGCCGGATCCGCGGCGTCTTCTTGTCGAATTTCTCCGCAGCTTCCCGCTCAGTAATCGGCGCGCTGGGTCGCTTCGTCGTATTCCGTGGCGTGACCAACTGGGTAGGCTCGTGGAAGACCGGGCGTCCCACCACAAATTGGCTTTTCTTCTTGATTTCCAATCCGTGGCGCCGCGACCACACGTTGCTGGGGTCCTCCTCGAAAGCACAGGCGCATCCGACCAAGTCACTGCAGCGGATATTGTTGCCGCGCTCCCGTCGGATCTCATCCCGCTCCGCGGACCGTGCCATCCGCTGCTTGTTACAAGCACTACAGTTGATTGGCTCCACAAACAGCTCACCGCGCAGCCCCATGTCGTGGGTTCGTCCGAAGGTGATCACGACCACGGGTCTCCATTCGCGTAGCACCTGGCGGATCTCGATCAAGTCAGCTTCTGATCCGGGGTTGTGGAGCAGGGTGCGGCAACTCCCGTCGCTGTTGGAGCACACCACGAGCTGGCTGCGGCGATGACTTTTCAAAGCAAGTTTGTTGCTATACTTATCGCCCACAATCCGCACCATGTTCGACGTCTCCTGCTCCTCCGATTTTAGCCATCCGGTAGAATCCTCGTAAAGTTCCGTTTTCTTGCCTGGTGGGCGCCACTGGATTCTTCCGTTTGGAGTCGCTGCGAAAGCCCCTAGCTCCAGTGCCGTCGTCCCGCCGCGTAGCTCCGACAGGGCCTGCAAGCAATCTCGTAGGAGCCGGATTGACTTGGCGGTGGCGGGTTTCGCGTCGACTTTCGCACGCTCCCGTCCCAGCGCGGACAACTGGTCCTCGTGGTTACGCTTCCAGGAGGCTTTGGCGGTTCCGCGCGGTGGAATGGTTGACTTCGGTTCCACCGTTGGCCGATTCGGCGCTGCAGGAGGTGGAGTTCGTGGGTTCCGCGGGACATGTTTCCGTGGTGTCACCCCCTGTCGTGTGGTCCCACCGCTAGGGGCACTTTTCGGCATGGCAGCCTTGCTGACTGGAGGAGGGGCCCGCGAACTCGACGCAGCGTTTCCGAACATATCCTTGGTCTCCGCGTCTTCCGAACTTGGCACTGGGAATTCTTCGCGGGGGAGTACATTGCTTGGCTCGTGCATGGTGGAGGGACCGAACAACGGCGGTCCACCTGGAGCGTGTACCCAGTTCCGTGGAATTTTCGCAGGTTCGGGTTCTCCGCTCAACTGGATCAAGCAGTGCCGGTCGTCGATTTTCTTCACGAAAGTACCGCTCCGGTCGGTCACCTTACTGACCGGGTTGAACACGACCACCGGGTCACCGGCAACAAATTCCGAGGCGGGAGCGGGGAAGTAGTGCCGCTCCATACGCTTCAGCAGCTCCTGTTGCCTTTCTTCCAAGAAATATTTTCGCGCCAGCAGTGAGATCAGCTTGCACCCGGAGCAACGACGTCCGACCGGAGTCAGGAATTGTTCGTCCGTGACTTCCCCGGGGACCCAGGATGGCGGCGCCAGCTGATACCGCAACTGGTATGGAGTCAAACCCCCGCTGAGCGGCAGCCGTTTGATCATGGAGGTCACCGAGGACGCCAACATTCGTGGGTCGGGTCTCCGTCCTGTCCGTCGCATGTACTCCTCGCCCGAAATCGCCAGCAGCTTCTTCAAGAAGCCGCCGCGTCGCTCGCACTTCGCTTGCGCGGTGGGATCTTTTACCGGACCCACTTCAAATTCTCCAGCCCCGAACACCAAATCTACGATTTCCTCCTTGGCCTCTTCGGAACATAGCTGGCTTCCGGGGTCCACTTTCCACTCTTCCTCGGGTACCCCGGAGAGTTGGCTAGTGACTTCGTAGCAGTGATAGAGGAAAGTGTCTGTGTCTTGTCTTTCCATATAGGTGAGCACTGAGTCCATGCAAAAATGGTCCAGGGTATGTGCGAAAAAGATACGACGTCCACAAATAATAGGATCTATCAGATCGGTGGACCACACCTGATTCTCCCGGGTGTTCACGCTACTGTGAGTCCCTGCTTTAGCGGTGCGGGGCTGTGCCTGGTACTTGATGCATAAATCGCACTTTGAGCACATTTCAGCATAATACGCAAGCAAGTCTCGAGGTGCTCCAGCCTGCCGCAGAAGCGACAGAACTTTCTCAGTTTGGTGACCTAACTTTCGATGCACCTGACCGCAGTAGGCGGGGCACTCCTCGGGCGTGATTCCTTCTAAAAATTTCCCGGGAGTATATTTCTGCTCGATAAGTTCTGCGATTCCCGCTCGTAAGATACCGGCTTCTGGTTCCTCGAAGTCTGCTAAGAGACATACAAGCCGTGGCGCCTGTTTACCAGGTTTCCCATGCTCCCGCCCGTTGCGAGCGGGTCCTCCCGGCTCGATAGAAATACACCAGGTTTTCCGCCCAGGGAAGAATGAAGGCACTTCAATCTGAGTACTCTGATGCATGAGAAACACTTGGTTGGTCCCATAGTGGGTGATTAAATTCATCCGCTGCATCAGGGGCAAGGAAACTAGCAAGCTGGTGTCCCCATCAATAATTTCCACAGGGCAAACGCAAGTGAAAACCGGGCTTATGAGCTCTAGCATGGCAACCCCATGCGAGGGGGATACTTTACCGTCTGCATAGCGTAGCTTTCTTGTGCTTGGAAAGAAAGCCGGATCTTCTTTTCCGCGGCTCCGCCGATGCGCCAGCAGTTTTTCCAGCGCTTCAATCCCGACGCAACACATCGAGGCCCCGGAGTCCAGGATGGCGTCGAAAAACGTCACCCGGTTTGCGCTGTTCAGCATGCAGCTCTGGGCCCGGCGAATATCCTCGCTGATATCGAGCACGCCGCTCAGTTCGTCTAGCACGGACTGCGCGAACTCCTTTTCCTCCGTGGTGTAGGCACCCCGCCTATCCGCCGGAATTTCCTCGCAGTAAAGTTCCTCCTTCGCCGTGTGCCAGCACGTACCGTGCGAACACCCCTTGGGGTTGTGAAAACCCGTAGGCTTACACCCCTTGAGGTCTTTGTCCGCAGCACGAAGCGAGCATGACAAATTCCAGATATGAGCTCGGAGCTGTCCTGCTCGGCTGCGCCCAGGGGCGTGACTGCGTTTTTGCTTTCTCTTTGTGCGATAAGGCTTGCCATATTTGTAAGAGTTCTTTTTTATCGCATGGCAAAAAGATACCTGGCTTGCAGTCTCGTCCTTCCGGGTGGCCTGTCGGGCGGTGACTTCGGCCGCGACGCGATTCACAGCGGTGGTTCCACCGGAGGTCGAGGAAGAGGAAGAGGAAGAGCTCGATCCGCCGGTGACCGGCTGCACTCGCCGAGCCGCTTCCAAAGCGTCCAGTTCTCCGTGGAGGTCCTCTTCGTCAGATGCGGGCCCCACACGGGCTTGCGTGTGCGCCGGCTCGTCTCCCAAGGTACCCAAATCGAGCTGGGCAATGTCGAGCTTGTTGATCGATTCGGCGACCGCGTTGATCCGCTTGGTGGTTTCGTCGTACCCGGCGAAGTCCAGGGTCAGACGCACTCCGGGAGACTGGTCCTCGAGGTTCACCTTCAGCGCCTCGCACACCTGCTTCACGCTGTCCCGGGAACCGTTGGCACAGTTCTCCGCCTTGTGGCCCCAAGCGCCGCATGCGTAGCACTTCCCATTGAACGCCTTCAGCACACCGCCGGTGGAGTCATCCACCGCGCGCGCGTTTCCGCCGCGGGAACCCTTGGAAGAGCTGCGCTTTCCTTTTCCTTTCGAGTATTTCTCCGGCAGCTTGCTGAGCCGGAAGTACTCGCGCGCGCTGGGCTTGAAGAACTTGGTCTGCAGCTTGGGGCACTTTTCCTGGATCCGCCCGATGAGGTCGCTGTCCTCGTCGTCCAGCTCGGGAAAACCGTCGCGGTCTTCGTCAGAAGAAGCGTCGGCTTCCTCGGTGAAACGTATCGGCTCCGCGTTGGTTTTCCCAGAGGTGATCCCGTGTAGTCGGCGGGCGGTGTCCTGCCGGGTCAAATAGTTCTTCACCTGCTGGCACTTCCACGGATCCACCCGCTCCACCAGATGCATCAAGGAGGTGCCGTCGAATTTGCTCTTGCACAGCAAGAGAAGCGACTGGATCAGCGGCGGCAAGTAGAAGTCGGGCAAGAACCACGCCTGCATGCCGAGGGGGCAGTTCTGGTGATGGCCAGAAGTCCCGTCTTGTCCGACCCAGAGACCGCAGATTTGGCACTGCTTGCCGGGTTCCATCATGAGCCGCCCGGTGTAATGCACGCCGTGGAGCCGCATGGCACTTTCAAAATTTTCGCAGGCATTTTCGAGCAGGCGAACTCCCTTTTCCGCCGGCATGTCGGCGCTCAGCCGCAGGGTCAAGATGGCTTTGAAGTACAAGAGCACATCATTGAACTCGCGTTCGTGCCCGAGCGTGATTTGGCGCGCAAGGCGAAGCAGCTCCTGGAGGTCGGTCACCGACGTGTCCAGATTCATGTACCCGCCGATGATTTTATACAGCTTTTCCTGCTGCTCCTCCTCCCAGCTCATAAAGAGCTCCATCGCCTTCTGGCCGTCGTTCTTCTTTGAGGCGGCGTAAAACATGGAGGCGGCTTTGTTGTACCGCTCCAGTTCGCCGGCCTCGCCGTTGAAAACCGGCGCGGACCATTTTCCGTCCTTCTGCTGCGCCAGCACCGGCTTCGACATATTGAGAGTGTAACAATCAATATTTCTATAGCGGTTTTGTAACACGTGTTGACCCAATACGCTCGCGCTCACTCCTCTCACCTTTGCCAATCTCAATCGCTGTGGGGGTATTAGCGCTAGCACATAGGGGGTAGAAGCCGACGCAAAACATATATATTTATAGTCGTTTTGTATAGAGTAGGTATAGGCATCCCGTAGGTGGAAAAGGCAACCCCGTAGGGTGACAGCCCGTAGGCTCTTTTCCCACCGGTCTAGGAGCGTGTCGTAGAACGCGTCACCAGTTACGAGGTACGAATTCGCAACCGCGCAATCGGTGTCCGCTGTTCCATCCGTGATTGACGCCCAAGGCGGGCGGCAAACCGCGATGACGCCGGTGTTTGTGACGCGCGGGAGACTCAGTCGACCGCAGCCCCAGACCCGGCTAGGGATGCCGTTCCCTAACCTCTCTCCGCTACCAATGTTGAAAAACGTGGATCGAGCCGAGTTCTGCTTCACAAAACGACGGGAGTACGGATCTACTATGAGGACCGAGATCAACGACAAGGACCGAGATTCACGACTAGGCTGGGGATCTTGTAGAACAGGGTAAAACAAGGAGACAGCACTCGCGAGAGCGGTCGCGACGTTGGGAGCGGTCGCGAAGTAGCAAAGTATCTTGAGGGTCAGCATCGTGCTACAAAGCCGCAGGCTTATCCAGTACGACAGCAACAGACTCCCTCACAGAGTCTAGCTCTGGTGTGGAGATGGCTTTTTGGTATCAGGAATTGCAGAAAAGACCGCAAAACACTAAAACTCCGCAAGACGCCCCGTAGGGCGGTGGCAACCCGTAGGCTGGGTGGTTCGCTCAGAACACACCGCAAAAAGACACAGATTTTGACAAAAAACTCAAAAAATATCGCATAAATTGCAACACTGACTCACAATTGTTTTACTTGATAACAAAAAGCATAATGCAAAGTATTTCATTCCTTCCATATGGAAACTTGTCAACTTTCAACGTTTTTTCATTAAGTAAGTAATTTTTTTCATTTTCATTAAGATGTAAAATTTATGGGTGATGCACGTTTTGTACTACCGTATTTGAAATGATCGGAAAAAAAAACATTAAAACTACATCCATTCTTAAGTGATTTGAAAAATTTTTGAAATTTATACACCAGATTAAAAATTTTTAAATTTTTGAAATCTCTTAAAACGCTATATATTTGCGTATCTTAGCTCTAATCTACTTGAATGGATAACGTGATTTCCAAAAGTAATCATCATTGAATTAGTTCGCAACAAACTTAGCCCATTTCTCAAGCTTCGTCAGAGGATGGGCAATTTTTATGATTTTTAAAAGATTTATTCAATGATACATACGTGAGCACTTTTAACATAATTTCCTTACCAAAATCTAAAAACTGCAGAAGAAACTATACCCATTGTATTCTTTTTGAACTAAATTGGCCAGCGTTTGGCGATTTTTCATCTTAGGCGTATTTTTTTGATTCTTGCAAAATGGTGTCACGCATGCGGATTGTCCTTTATGATCTTGTCACCTCTAAGCATTTGCTACCAGAAATGGATCACAATCCGATTCTGTAATGCGTGAACAACCGACAAAGATTCACCGATGAAACGACGTAGACGACGACGCGACGGACGACGGACGCCGGACGTATGGACGACGACACCGATGAGAAATCAGCTCGTCTTCTCCACAATGACCATGCGATTTTGTTGAAGAATAATTTTTCACACGAAGTGAAAATCACGACCGAGCTGACCGATGATTTTGATTTTAGTTTTAGTTGTACAAGCGCAAGAGAAAAGCCGCCATATCCCGTAAAAATGCAATAGAATTGCAAGATAGACGATCCGGAAAGGAAGGTCGTTTGTTATTTTTTGGATATTTTTCCTTGCGGGTACAGTGAGAAAAAAGTTGTATTCCGAAGAGCAAACAAGTTACTCAGCAATCCTATTCTGTTGAATTTGTGATGCGATTTATTCTTGTCATGGTTTGTTGTTACATCGGCATCATCGTCTGGAAAACAAGAAAAAAATCTCTCCATATTTCCTTAGTTTTACTTGCTTTTTCCTTCACCAAAAAAAATAATTGAATGCTAGATGCTCGCGTTAGTTCTCCTAGTGCCACATCGTGCGAGAAAAAAAGAATTCCCTCGCTTCGTTGTCCACCGAAAAAACATTGATAACACAGAATAAGGCATAGTTTTTGTATAAGACCTGTTGTCCACTTGGCACGAAGAAAAAATAGAAGAAATTTCATCGATGTAGAGGTCAAATACTTTTGCATACTAGACTTACGTGAGGACAAAAAAAGATTATTGCGACAACGTGCTAGATGCTTTTTGCGATTAGTTGTAATTGTTTCAACCGTTCATCAAAACTTGATTTCACAAAAACTCCCCAAAACGACTGTTGTTCTTTCCGGTAGCGGCGCCAGCAGCGGACGACGTCGATCCCCCGGCGCAGCCCTTGAAGAAGGTTTTCTTTTCCATCATTTTTCCTCCATTCGACGTACTCGATTGTCCTGCTGTTAACCGCTCGTGGATGGCGTGGCGGTCCTTGCTGTCGGGGACAAAACCGCACAACTGGTCCGGGGTGACCGTTTCAAGCCACTGCAAAGATGTAAATTTATCTTTGCCGCGTGGACCGCATTCGAGACTGGCCTGTTGGTAATCAAGTTTCCAACTGCCGTCGAGACTCTTGTATCCCGGGATCGTCAAATGACTGAGCTTGTCTATGCATGACAAACTCGCACTCATGGCCTTGTCCGTCTCTTCCTGCATCTCCTCGGAAACCATTTTTCCTCCCTTTTCGAATTTCCTCCACCGAATAACTTCTTTCTCCAACACAGTGCATTGAAGCTGCGTTTTATCTTGGTAGTTCTGGAACCGCTCCAACAACTTGTCGTGCCGTTTGTTGCACAGCGAGATGGAGACTGCGTGCGCCTGCACCTGTTGCTGGTTCTGCTGCCGCAAGAGAAGGATCTCTTGACGTTGCGTTTTAATCACCTTTTCACGCTCGGCAAGACAAGCATCAAGGTGACAGATTCCGCCTTCCGGGAAGTTGGAGGCAGTAATAGACTCGAGGCCAAGTCGTTCTCGGTCCGGCGATTCGACATTCTCCCGCGGGTGCTGGTGGAAAAGAAGTTTGTGGTCAGGCGGGAGCAAAAAGGTCGAAAGCGCTGCCGCTTTCTTACCGCACGGCGACAGGACGTAACATTCCACTTTTCCAACTACTTCCCGTCCCAAGCAGGGTTGTTTTACTCCCAACTTGTCGGCACCGACGATCTGCAGGCTGAGGTTGCTGGCATCCTCATACTTCCCCCGGAGATAAGTGTATTCTTCCGGCTGGAAGAGATCGGCCGGAGGTTCCACGCGTTGGCGCTTCGCGGGTGACAACTCGATGTCATCCAGAGCGTGAAGCACGTAGTCGACGTCGTACTCCTGCATGGCCGCGGTGGAACCAGAGGGCTTGTCGGAAGAAACAGTGCTGTGGTACAGGGCAGCAACATCTTCTTGGTCGGAAATCAGACCGGTGGAAGGCAAGGAGCGGATAGTCGGTCCATCATGAGCAGCGGGCACCGAAGAACTCGGCCCTTTTTCCCCGTGGTAATGACCCTTCTCCGCGACCAACTGCGGTAGCATTTCCAAATCCTTTCCTTTCCCTTTCTCGGTGGGCTTGGAGTTGTACGATTCTAAGTCACGCAGCACTTTTTCGTGTTCCTCGTCGATTTCGCGGAGCAGAACACGGGCTTCAGCGTCACCGTCTTGCTCCACCGCTGGGGCAGCGGCGGGCGCTGCAGCTGTCACTTCTTGTTCTACCGCCGGGACAACGACGGACGTAACAGCCGAAACTTCTACTGGAGCGGACGACGCAGGCAACGTGGGATTAGTTTCCGGCTCGGGGATGTTGGGGACAGCAATCACCGGCGGAATCCGGTAGGGTCCAGTCGACGGCAAGAGCCACCGATGCGGCAAGACCACCGGACCGGGCGAGAATATGGAACTCGATGGCACCGGGACTTCCACATTAGCCGGAGCTTCCACATCAACCGGAACTTCCACCTCAGCCGGAACTTCCACTTCCACTTGCCCCTCGACTGCAGTCGCATCTTGCTCAACGACCGGAATCTGAGCCTCCTCCTGAAATTCGGCAGCGGCCGGAGCCTGAATCTGCATCGGAGCTTGCACCACGGCAAGCGCCGGATGATTCGCGGGATTATCATCCGCGAGGAGGTCATCTTCCTCGTCTTCCGGGGCACTGCTTTCTTCTTCACCCGCATTGTTTTCGGCCACTCCGGCATTTTCGCCGCCAACACCGTCTTCCTCGTTCGCGATAGCCACTTGCTCGTCGTTGTGGTCATCTTCTTCTTCCACATCTTGTTCAGCTGCGGCTTCGACCGGCGGAGCGGGCTGAGCGTGGACTTCCTCGGCCGGGCGCGGAATCACAAAGTCGTCGCCGGACGACTCGGAATCAGAATAATTGACGCCGGCACGCGTAAATCTTCCACGCGCGTCTCTTCCCTGCCGGCCCCGTAAGCCAACACCGCGTCCGAGTTTCGGTGGCATCTCGATGTGTGCGGACGCGACGGCGAAGAGAAAAACAAAAAAGTAATTCATTAACAAATAAAATTCAAAACTGTCAGCGGTATCGGTATATGAGGTGAAGCGTCGCAATAGGTCGTAAAGTATATAGGTGTTTCTGGTGAATTTCAAAGACAAGTAAAACTTTTTCTCAACTGTTGTTACCCGTAGGCGTAAAATCCTTTACCCGAAGGCGCTGTAAACCCGAAGGTATTTTCCCTGGAAATGTCGATTTAAAAACTGTAATGATTAAAACTTCCCGATTGAAATTCTCGTGATATTTTTACTTCGACCTTACAGGCTGGTCAGGCTTCTACTAAAAAGAATAAGACTGATTGGCTTTGCGCCTTTGTTCTGTCGTACTTGAAAAACCTTTTACAGGAAGATAAGCCTGGATCTTTTCCGGTTGAAATTGCCGTGATAAAACATCAAAACTAAAACATAGATCCCATTTTGACGGACGAGGCACGCTGCTTTACACTTTGTTAATCTTAAATTGGTGATCCTTTTGTTTCAAAACGACCGCATGATACCGCTGATCTTGAAGTGAAAAAATAACAACTAAAAAGCTGTAGCTGGAGATCAGCGGACTGCTATCCAGATGACCGTAACTGCACTGCTTCCACCATACGGCCACCGTCGCACCACCGTACTCACCATGTCCGTCATATCACCGCACAAGTTGGCTTCCTTACTGTACAGCGTCAGGACCACGGTAAAAACTTCAAATTTGTCATTACTGCAGTTGCCACGCCGCGGACTGAATCCGCGCCGGGAATTCGGTAGCAACGGCATTTATCTTTCCGATTCCTGCTTCGCCTCGTGACACCTGGTCCCGGTATGCATGTAGTCCTTCTCCTTCTGCGAACCAAGTTACTCTTTCTCCTGTAATCGCACCTGGACCCGGTCCACCAAATTTGGTAAGCGCAGCAAACAAATTCTTCCGCTTACCGCTGTGGTGCAGCATCACCCATGAGTTTCTGTCTTTGCAGAAAACCCACAAAGGCTTGCGCAGCCGCAACTCTTCTGCATGCTCCACAATTTGTTTGATTCCAATTTCTCCCTGGTAAAACTGGACCTGTGGCGCAACTGAAGCAAAATAATTTGCAGCAGATGTAATTACTTCCAAATCACCCGGCTCAGTGGTGATTTTTGGTATATTTCCAATACCGGTATTTTTCTTTTGTTGCTTCAGATGCGACAGTTCTTCTCCTGCTGCCAACTCTTCACGTTCCTCTTGTTCCTGCAGGTGGAGCTGGTTTCTGATAAACTGCTGCACAATGTCTACGATCCGCTGGCCCAGAATGCCGAAGTAATTCAGAAGATGCATTGTAGCCAATTCCGCGTGTAGCGGTCCCTTCGTCAAAATGTCGGGCGGCATGACTTTTCCAGGCACATGACGAACAACAGTTTGACGGTGTTCAGGCATCTGTTGTAGAAAGATGAAGTCCGATTTTAAATTTCTCTCCGTGGGGTCAGTGTTAGCCAAGTTTTTGCTGTCGGTGAGCTGTAGCAGAGGGACCTTGAATCGCAGAAGACCAAGGTCAAGCGCTAATTGCTTATGCCAGACGAGTTCTGACAGCAAAATGCGCTGAGCTAAAAGCTCTATGCCCGTGGAAGAGTTAAACACGCGTTTCGGTGATTTGCTCCACGAAACCAAACACGTCACCCGCTCCGCCCACGGCCCAGCAATAGCGATTACTCCACCGATCTTCGTGCGCGACGCATCTGCTAATCCGACGATGGCCAGTTCTCCAGGACCACCGAGTGGCACAATGCGCCTACTGCTAAACTGCTCCGATTGTGCGAAGAGAATGAAACTATTTACCCGCTCGATGAACTCTTCTACTTCTTCTGTCACGGTGTTGAAAAGCTCCATTTTGTGCACTTCCGATGCTAATTCCGCGAGCCGTTCCAAAATCACCGAGTTTGTTTTTGACAGCCACAATAACTCACCAATGCGTTTGCGAAACGGGGATTTTACCAGACTTTTCGCATATGCGTTGGGAGCGGCTGCTTTCCGTCTCCAGTAGGATTCCACCTCTTCTACTGTAAGCTGCTCGATTTTCTTCACGTAGCTCTCCTGCGACAAGTTGTAGGACACCGGGAACTCCGGACGCAGAATGGGAAATAACTTGTGCAGATTGAACTCGATGGGCTCTACAGAAGGATAATCCTCTACAGAGGTATCCCGCTTCAACTTGGTTCTTTCTTCAGCAGCAGCTACCTGCTCTTCGGTGAAAGACGGCTGATGTAGACCGGAAGACACTTGAAATTCCACGCTGTCCAGCGCCGTCTTTTCTTTCTTCATAATTTCGTCTATGTGAAACTTGTCAAACTCGGACGGAACGCACGCCACTTCCTTTCCAACAAAAGCGTCTCGCAATCCGCTCTGCAGAACTGCTGCACCGGCTACAGTATATCGGTCGAACAAAACTTTGAGGCGGAGGTACGCTATTTCTCCTGCTGCGATGATCATGTCGTCCACGTGAATGCCGAGAGCGCCGAGAATCATGCGCGGTCCGGGATCTTGAAGAGAAGTGAGGCTCGAAACAAGACGACGAGAAGCCACACTGTAAAGTCCGCCAAAGCTGTCGTCTTTATTGTGGTTATTCCCGTCTTCATCGGAGCTAGAATCACCGGTATTTTTCTTTTGTTGCTCTTCAACCGCCTTACTGAAGTATTGGTCGGAGTTTATTCCCGGTAATTCTAGCGGAGAGTCCAAAACTCTCATTCTTTCGTCTATGTCGGCTGCAGGAATCTTCGCGATTTGTGCTTCTTTTATTAGCGCGAATTCCCTCTGTCTTCCTTCACGTACTGCGACCTCTTCGCGCGGAGTTGCGTAGAGTCTCCACAGGCAGGAGTCATGCAGGGATTGCGTAAACTTCAACTGCCGGAGGATGCAGTTTAAAGTTAGCATCCACGCACGCGGAGCGTCTTTGCATCCGTAAGTGCAGCGCTTCAGACGCATGTAGGGGCGGAAGTCGTATCCTTCCAGCCGCTGTATCAACGGCGGTATGGTCATATACAACTCTGGTGTATCTGCACCATACAGCTCCTTAAATGGGAGCCCCCTTAAAAATGCCGTCTGAATGTCCACGAAGGAGGGATGTACTCCCAGCACGGTGGAAAGTTGCAGCAACCACGTGATGCTCGCTTCTGCCACGGTAAACGACCGACAGACAGGCAAGTTGTCTTGGCTCGCCTCTTTATCTGCCGAAACGAAAAACCTGGGATCCTGAAATCCCCGACTCACCCAGCGACACTTAAATTTCGACAGTTGTCCGGTGCTGCGGTCGCACTTGACCGTAATCACGACCCTAGAAGTCATGGCCTTGAGACGTTGTGCGGCAAATTCTTCTCCGGATAAACCGCCGTCGAAAACGTCATTGTTGGCGATTTCATCTACTTCGAGCTTTAACGCCGCAAAGAAGTACGAAATACACCCAAGTTTCGCTGCGGTGTCTTCGTTCACGATCAACGCACTTGTCTTACACTCCTTGAGGTGCTGGCTCAGCGCGTCGTGTGACGTGGAAGTGATTTCGTAGTACAAGACCGCGTAGAAGGCCCGATCTCCCGGTGGAGCCTTCGCATCTTCGGACAAAAATTCCGTTTCGTCATGCGGCCCGAAACGAAGAATGCACTTTCTTCCTGGTGAAAGTTCTGGAACAGAACCCCGCTTGACGACGACCGAGGTAACCACATGACGGAAGTCACGGCTATCTTTCGGCGAGGGAGCCACCGGCTTTCCGTTGAGAAAAGCGCTCCACTTCCAGATGCGTGGAGAATTGTTCATCAGCTTCTCCCTCCAGATGTTTTCTGTTGTGATGCTGGAGTATTCTTCCGCCAGCTCCGACAACGCAGATTCATCTAGATTTCTCCACGGTCCTTGTTCTTCATCTTCTTTTCGTGGCGCCGCCAGGTACACCTTACCATTAGACAACACCAATTCCATGGAAGTTTCACATTTACTGAGCGAGCGAAGCACGGAGGGATGAATCTGTCCTTGATGTATTACTTTTTCGTGCGGTTTTATTTTTATCGGAACCAAATTTCTCGCTGCAGGCACGTAGTCCGAGGAAGCGTGTGCATAAAAGCTTGAGTTACTGGTGGACATGTTACTCGGCGGCTTCCAATCGCTACTGGATTCTTCAGAGTCCCCGCTTGAGGAAGAAGACAACTTTACGGAAGCTCTTCTTTCCGCTTTTAGTTCGGCTATCTTGTCCAGTCTTTCCTTCAGCCAGTCAATTTTCCTTCCCCGCTTCATTTCTTCTACTATTTCACCTTTCCAGCTGGAATACCGCTGCAGCAAATCCGTGTCCGATCCGAATTCAGAAGCCGTGGCGTCACCATACCGGCCTCCGGACAGAGGGAAAATTTTCGTATTTTTTGCTATCTGCTTCGGTCTAGACGCGGTAGAAGGAGCTACGCCTTCCTCGAAAGATACTACTGCAGGTTTGCGTGGAATGTCATCATCCGCGCTACTATTACTTTCCCGCAATGCTTGGGACAGATCCGACGCAGCGGACAGCAATTTTTCTTGCTTTTCCTCTACATCCGCCCTTTTTCGATCTTGTTCATAGTCGCGATCCTGTGCTCCCTTTACTGACCCGGAGGACAAACCACTGAGAGAAAACCTATCTCCGTCTGGAAACACACCTTCTTGCTCCAACTCTTCTTGAATCGCAGGCAACGACGCAGTATTCATCCGCACTTTCTTCTTTGCCCGCGGTTTTGCCTTCTCTGAAGAGCTAGAACTGGTTTCCTCCTGCGGATCAGAACTGTGATCCGTGAGATTACTGATTGAACTGGTTTCTTCCGACGAAAATGCTTCAAATCTTTTACGCAGATTCCTTTTTGCAGAAGCGGTTCCGGCGGCGGGTGGCATCTCAACCTTCCGCGTCGGTTTCGGCACTGCTCGTTTTGGGGCAGGAGGAGGTATTTGTTCCTTAGATTCGGACACATCGGCATCACCTGAATCGTCGCGAAAAGAGAAACGCGGACGCGGCACGGGCGGATCTGATCGCATATTTGGTGCGTCATCTCCATCCGAATCATCGTCATCATCCTGCTCGGTGTATCTTTCTCTCTCCGAATCTGATCCGCTGAATCCTTCGTTTCGGGAAATATCTCCGTGCTCCGAAACGCCTGAAACGAGTTGTCCCGGTCCGAAATCCGGATATTCTGCATCTTGTGGCTCAAATTCCTCTACCTCATCGGAAATCGAAACCTTCTGCCTTGATCGCCAACGAAAAGACGTTGGCATAATCTTGTCCGGATGTTTCAAGGAGAAATGCTGTTGCATTCGTTGCTTACTGCTGAACTGCCTATTGCACTCGGGACAAGTGAACCGACCTAATCCAGCGCCGGCACCTGCACCGCGGTTAGTAGAGGTTCCATCATCTACGAGACTACTCTGCCATCCGACTTTTGTTCGCCGCTCTAATTCCTCTGCAACTGGAGCTGTTGGAAAGAATTCCAACGGTCCAATTTCTGGATCTACTGCTGTCGTAATCACTGCAATATCTGCCCGTGAATAGTTTGTAATGCGCGTCCCCACACGAACATCCGCACTTTCTGCATACTTCGCCGTAACTTCTCCACGATGATACTGCCGGAATTTACCATCAGCACGGCGAACAAGAACTTCTTGTCCCGGAAGGATGGTTTCAAAATCCCGAACACGTTGGTAGGAACGACCGGAAATCTCTGCTCTTCTCCCGAGGTTTTCCACATCGTGCATGCGGATCTGTGCAACGCACAGCTGCTGCACTTTCGCCCGATACAGCAAAAACCCCTCGACTTCCGTTGTATTACTCTCCATCAGCGTTTCTACGGCGTCAATGTACCCGGTGTTGCCGCGCGTAAAAGTGCCCGTATGCACATTGAACGGACAAAGCGCAGTACCGAGTATCGGCGAACTGTTTAGCTGAAAGCAAAGTTCTTGTAATGCATCTTGTGCAAAAAGATGCCGGTCGAGAAAGAGACGGGAATCCCCTGCTTGTTTTAGAGTGTCTTCGAGCAGACTGGGCAGGTAGGAATTTTGCTCCAATCCCCATAGTAGCATCTCCAGCATCGGCTCGTAGGGTTCCGCGAGAAACTTTTGTTCGGTGCGCCGCGCCGTGGAATTTGTTCTTTCCAATTTACTCAGCTTCCACGCGCTTTTAAAAGAAACCGGATGCGGCACGACGTTTTTGCTCCGTAGCAGTTGGAAGAAGCGATTGTTCACAAATTCCCTTCCTTGATCAAAAATTATTTTCTCGCATACTCCGCGACAGAGAGTTTGCATTGCTAAAAAGCCACGGGCAGCGGCCGCCCCCCATCCGCCTGTTCCTGCATCCACAAGCATGCCGACGCGTAAGCGCGACACGACATCGATGTACCACACTACTTTTCCTACTTTCGTGGTCAACGTATCGCAGATCCACACCTTATTGACGTCAGGCGCGAACTGCAGCAGCGACCCACGGTTGCGGACTGCTTCTGTGCGGTCGAAAAGTCGACACTTCGGACATTGACTCCGCACATGTTGGATGTACTTGTGAAACTTCGGCTTGAACAGGAGTCGCAGGTTAGCGGAGTGGCCGAGATTCTTGTGCTCCCGTATGACCCAGGCCTTTTCTGCCTCGGTGATTCCATGTACAGACTCGTCTTCACCGATACTACTACTGCTGGTTGTTACTGAGGTGGTAGGTTCGGTTGACAAATTCAAATTGAGCGAATCCTCTCCGCCAGAGGATAAATACGCCGCTGCGTAGAACGACCGAGCCGTTACTGACGAGATTATCTTCTTTTCCTCCGGCTCTTGCGGGGGAGGATCGCTGTTTCTTGAAGACAAGGAAAAATATTCTGCTTGCTGTTCTAGTTCGGCGACCTCCGGACAAAAAATTCCGTCCTCCTCGTCGGAATGTTCGTCGTATTCGTCCAGCTTGTCTCCGATGTAAAAACTGGTAGCTGTGTTGTCGGGGATAAGATGTTCATGATACTTATCCCAGTCACCGGAGGTAAATAAATATTCGTGATTTACTGCCGCAAAGCTGCTCAAACCGTTTTGCCAAAGGAATTCTGGTCCTTGACTGTCAGGTGGAGGAGTGTCGGTAGGAACAAAAGCATCCGGAAAAAATATTTCTTCGTAGTTGAGCGTGGGAACGGTCGCAAACACGCCGGTGGGCATAATCCGCCCCCTCATGCATTGCATGTCCAACAGCTCTTGTTCTTCTTGGGTGATTTTCGGAAGAAATTGTTCGACGATTGCTGCTGCTTGGTTTTCTAACCGTAGCAAACGCCACGCATTGCGTTTCTTAAGCTCTTCGTCGAGAAAATTCGTCACCAGGTAAGAATCCGAGAATAACTGTTCCGGATCAGCTTCCCGTTTCTTTCTGAGTGACGCCGGCCTGACTGTTTTCGTTCTTTGTTCCTTCACTTGTTCTTTAGTCAAAAATTGCATTCTGACTCCGTCAACCCCATTGACCAAAACCGATTCCTTCCAGCGGCCGGAGATGCGAAGCTTCGGTGTTTCGTAGCCGTGATCACTAGCAACTCCGTACCGCCGCCAAAATGGTTCTCCGAGAATGACAGGACACGTGCGTTGCGGCGTGTCTTGAATGATTTCAAAACTGCCTTCGAAAATTTCATCGGAGAAGAAGTCAGGTAGGCGAAAACGAAGATTGATCCTCCTGCTTGCCGTCTTCGCTTCGGACGTGTCATCCGCATCTGCATGGATGGAGCCGAAGGAGACTGGATCAACTGGTTTGAAAACTTTACCACACTGTCCTAGCACCGGCAACAGACTGTCCGGGACCAACATGTGTGTGCTGCAGTTGTCGACAATGGCGAATCCACTGAATTTGTCTCCTCGCAGTTGTTTATTTTTCGCGTAAAATGCCGCCGCCGCATTTCGTGCTCTTTTTCCAACTACTCCCTGGTCTGGCACGAGCGGGAAGTCCTGCAAAGTCTTACTGGTCTGCGGATACTCGCCGCCTTCCGGACGAGCGTAGGGAGCAATTCTGCGGAGAAGTTTTACACGGCCTGCTTGATCGCGCCGATAGTTAGTTCTTCTCCGATTTGTGCTCTCATAGTCGATGGAAGCGACGGTGTCCAATTCCACAATTACTACTTTTACTCGCGGAATATCTTCGCACCTCCGCCACTCTGCAAATTTGTAAATCAGCTGTTTGTACTCGGCCCAGACTCCGCCGCCTAAACCACACCCGATAAACTTCGGGAAGCCGATCACAAATTCTTCTTCTCTGTTCTGCAAGAGTAGCGAAAGCTGCTGGTGGAGAGAACGCAGGGACTGCTCGAAAAGCAACAATCTTTCCGCTGGGCCGTCGTTCTTACTGGCGGCCCGCGCCCCAGGCGCCAGCTGTGCATTTAAATTGCACACAAATTCTACTTGCTGATGACGCTGTTGCTCCACACAAAAGATATCTGCTTTGCCGGGTTCTCGTACTTGTCGGTAGGTGTTTGCGTTCGGAAAAATTTCGAACATGGTTTTTGCCAAACCCGCTGCTTGTCCGTCCTGCGCCAGGGTGTTCGTCTGGTGCGCCAGGGCGTGCAAATCGCACTCGGACAGCAAATTACCTTCTCTTTCTTCGACGAGATTGGAATGGACATCGCTCCGTGGAAGATACGGAAAGTGCTGGTCGGTGTTCATGCATGATCTCACGATCATCAACGCAATACCAGCCGCGTTAGAACCAGTCCAGACGCACGCGTCATGCACTTCGTCTGCTGATAACCCGCAATGGACATCGGGCCAGTTGGACACGTTGAGAATTGTTCGCCTGCCGGTAGAGACCAAGCGATCCGCTACATCTTTATGGAGGATAGCTTTCTCGTATTGCCTTCGAAAGTACCGGATGAAATTCTCTTCAGCGGTGTCCGTGGAGGAAAAAATGTTTACTTCTCGTCCCAGCGCGATTAGTTCTTTTGCAGTGCTGCCTTCTTCCTCTTCTCCCGGAAGAATCGACTCGTCGTCCAAAACTCCTACTGCTAAAGCGAGCGGTGCCTTGTAGTAGTTTGAAAAAAGTCTCTTCCTCCGCAGCACCTCCTCGTTGCTAATCGGTACAAAGAAAACAGGAGACGCAGAGGCATGCGATTCTGTTTCCTCCGATTCTTCCAGCGGCTGAAACTGATTGTAGCTCTGCGACGACGTCTTTTCCGTATCCTGCTTGGATGACGCATTCGTGTGTTCTTCTTTCGACAAGGAACCGGCAGAAGAGCCGGTAGTAGCTCGCTCTGATTCATTTAAAACTCGATTACTGTTACTGCTGTGCATAACCACATCCGCCGAGACTGGCTGCGCCGCAGATTCTGACACGCTGCCCAAAATGGGACTTACAACGTCGGTGCCCAAAGTGGGACTTTCAGAATTGCCCAAAATGGGACTGATGGAAGACTGTTGTGCCGGCGGTTCCGACGGACCAGACCGGCTAGTTTTACTCGAGGTAGGGCCACTTACTTTACTACTCTTTACATTTTGATCTGACTCCATGATATGGTCGGATTGTTGCTGTGATTCTGTCTGCTCTGCTTTCTTTCCGTCTGACACCTTTACTTTCAAATTCATGTCGATCTCGATTTCTTTGTCGTCGCCGGTGGAAATGGTGACTGGTACTTTTCTTGTCGTACTTCTCGTTGCGTAGGAAGATGATGAAGAAAAATCGGAGCTGTTTTTCTGAGTCACATACTCCTCACCCGCGGTCTGACTCTGACCAGATGACAGCGAACTTTCATGCGGGTGGGGTGATGAGATTCACTTCTTCCCACCTCCCTTTTTGCCACCACCCTTGGCCTGCTCACCCTTACGCTTCTTGGCGGCCTCCTGCGACAAACGCTGACTCTCCTTGTACACACGAGCGGCTTCCTCTGGTCCGACGCGCTGCTCAAATTTCTCCTTCATTGTCTTGTACTCTGCAGGAGCGTGGTAAAACTTGCACCGGCCCGTCTGCTCAATCTTCTTACAGCGGCCGCGCAGTTCGCACCACAGCTTACCGTCGGCTTCCAGAACAGCACCCTGCGGGACAACACGGCCGTGGTTGTTGGAATCGGTTCCGCCCGCACCATAATAGGAAGACGGATGATCATCACCCTTCTTATTCCGGTAATGGTTGCTGTTGTGGTTGTATCGCCGATAACCCAATTCCATGAGTTTTTTCTGGGCGTCGTCTTCCCGATTCCCCGTTTCTCCGATCAGGGAGAGAAGGTCGGTTAACGCAGAGTTTTCATTTTTCCCGGCCGGAGTAATCGAGTCTTCGCGTCGTTTTTCGTCGTAAGTGTACCGAGCAGAGTCGGCACACACGCGCTCCACTTCTTCAACGAAAGTATCGTAGTCGTATTGCAAATCCCGGATCCGGTGACTATTCAAAAGCTGGCGGGTGATGTGCGAAATACACAGCCCGCGCAATGCGATTTCAATTTTTGAATTATCGGATCTCTTACTCCCCGCGAGTTCCAACTCGCGATCAAAGATCACACCCAAAAGGACTACGAATTCCTTTGGATGGAGTCCATCCGGACGCACCACCATGGGAAGTTTGTTTTCGATGCCCGCCTGTACGCCCTCGCGTCGCAACGAGTAGCGTTGTTGGAGGATGATCATTTTGTCGGATAAATTCGGCCCCGATCGATCGGCAAGCGCATGATGCACGGGAGCGTTGCCAAAGGAACCCAACATCACCTTTTCGGCCAACTTGATCTGGTCCACTCCCGGAAGACGCAGGAGCGTGCTTGCCCACGTGAACATTTGGGAATTCCAGCGCCGGAAGGAACTGATGTTCAACTTTGGCGGTTGTTCCAAGGTACGTAGTTCTACCTTTTCGAGTTCGGTCAGCGTGGTCTTGCCCGGTTGCGGCTTAATGTCCCGGAGAGACGCCCAGTCCAACTGGTCTATTCTCTCTTCTCCCCTCTGGTCAAACTTCGACTTCCGGTTCCCCTCGACTTCTTCCAGCCGACTGGCTAGCAGCTCGCACTTCTGGTTGTTTTGGTTCAGCAAATCCTGCAGCTCGGGCGACAAATTCAATGCCGCGGCGGCATGCGAGATCGAGCCCGGAGATGTAGAAGACGGAGTGCTGGCTTTGTTGTTCAGCACAGCTTCTTCGATCGGAAAAAGCTTCCGCGGAGCGACAAGCTCCGGAGACGAAGGAGCGGTCTCGCGCAGCAGGCCGGGCGGAGAACGGATGTCCCCTTTTCCGCTGGAAGCGAACATTCCATCAAAAAGATTACCATCGTAATCTTCCGCTCCGTACACCGCGGCTGTTTCTTTCCCGGGCGAATTAACGTCCAGGCCGCCATGCGTTTTCCATTCTTCTTTCGAATAGTGGACTGGAGTCAAAGTTTCTCCCGAGTGCGCGCGACGATGTTTTTCCATCGCGACTTCGACCAACCGTTGCAACTCCTCATCGCGTGCTTTCTTCTTCTCCTTCTCCTTTATTTGATATGCCTGCGTATTGCAGATGCGATTAATGAAATCGAAGCAACAGGTTACCACTTTGTTACTTTTACTGGTAGAAAGTTGTAGCTTGCGAAGTTGTTTTTCGAAGTTGTAGCGTAGCGGGACAAAGAAGAAAAATCCACACGGATTTCGGGACGCTGAAGAAGGTAGTTGCTTTTCACAAATGTTCCGGCTGTCTTCCACTGTAGTTGTGTGTTTTACTGTTGGCTTTCCTGGTACGAACCGACTGCTTGTTTTAGTTGAGGACGTACCGAAAATTCCTTTTTGTTCTGCACGGTGTGTCCGAAATTATTGGACGAAACCGAAATCAGCTTGCGCTGAGATAGCCTTCCGAATCTGTACGACTACTTTCGCTAGGTTGAAATTGCACGTGGCGGTGCTCGTATTCCAGCGGGTACAGTCCACGACGAACGATGTCAGGGCAGAGGTAGAAACTGCCAAGTGCGTCTTGTAGACCGACAAACGGAGCGCCACTGTTACGAAGGTAGTTGAAGTATCGGTTTCTATTCAGATCGCCGAATCCGCTTTCTGCTTCTGGACGAATAAGAGGATCCGCTATGCCATCAAAATTTTCTTCCTCCGGTTGGTTGTCGTATACCGTACGGAAACTGGGACGAGGAGTTAACGGGCGAATGCACCGGTAAGCCACGAAATTCAGGTCGTGGGGCTTTGTCCAGGCGTAGTATCCGTGGCGGTTTTTATTGGACGGATGGTTCCTGTTGAGGACGATCAAGCAACTCTTCGAAAAGAACGCAATATGCTGATGGTTGCAGGCAAATGCAGCTTCTTCCTCCGGCAAGATTTGTTTTGCGCTGTGCGTCGGAAGTAATTCTGCGTATTCCAGCAGAGCGACCGTGACCAGCTTCTTCTTGCCTTCTCCTCTTCTAGGACGCAGCTGCGGTAGAACTACCAGAGCTTCTACTCCAGACCAGTGCAAAAATTGCAAGATGTGCGCGCCCAGAATTGTTTCGTAGTTTCCTACTGTTCCGACCAAGGACCTTGCTGCGAAACCGGACTTCAAATATTCCTGCGGTCCTGTTTTAGCAAGACCAGCGGGAAGCTGGTGTCGACGGTGCTGGTGC
Source organism: Amoebophrya sp. A120 (assembly GCA_905178155.1). Classification (NCBI taxonomy): domain Eukaryota; class Dinophyceae; order Syndiniales; family Amoebophryaceae; genus Amoebophrya; species Amoebophrya sp. A120. The sequence continues at coordinate 32,091 of CAJINV010000031.1, forward strand.
AGATCGTGAAGCTGTTTAAAGGCAGGGCTCTCGCAAAGACAATAAACTGGTTCGTTAATTTCTGCCGTAAGGGCTAAATTACCCATGCGCTACTGCCGTTCCTAGTTCTCTGGCTCGGGTTCAAAATCCCAGCTGCGGCACGTAGTCGCGTTTTTGTATCCGGATAGGGAGAGCGGGTGCGTTTTGTACTGGTCTGCTTGTAGAATTCGCTTCGTAGGAATGTGCTGCGGAATCAATTCTACTTCTTGGGCGGTTGGTCCTAGCGAGATATCCAGGAAGTTGTATTTCTCGCCAAGCTTGACGTTGCAAAAAGCGTAGTGCAAACTGCCGGCGCGGCTGAACCAAACTGCTAGTGGTGCGAAGCGAGCGGCAATTCGAATTTCCAAGAAGTGAAATGCAGTGAAACACTCCTCGGCGTAGAATCGTTCAAGGGATTTCTGCTTTTTCCTATCTTTGTTCCTCCACCGGAGATGTTCACAGCCCCCGGACTGACAACGAAGGACACAGAGTTCGTGCTGGATTGTATCTAGAATCCAGATGGCGTTTTTGTTTCTTCTTCCGGTTTTATCTTTCACCCACCGGCTCAACGGTTTCTCACCAATTATCTCCCACCACATAAAAGGTTCAAGCCGTGAAGTTTTGTATTAAACTATTGACCAATTCCCTGCAAATCGGACAGCGCGCGTCGTGTTGCAAAGCCCGCTCTGCGCAAGGAATACAACAGACGGCATGTCCCGTGCGACCGTGTACAAATGTGGCGTCGGACTCAACTTCCATACACACAATGCATGGATTATGCAGTCGGTGTGATGCAGTAGAGTGGGCAGGAGACGGTGGTGGAATCGGAGTGCGGTACTGGTTCAACGAAGAGCTGTTGTTGTTTACTTGTCTCGGTGAAATCAAACCCTGCACTACTCGGCTGAAAAAACCCCCGCGAGACGGAGATGACTGCTCGATTTCGTTTAAAGAGCTGGCAGCTTCAGGCAAGGCTGAAACAGGATTCGAACTGCTGCTGCTCTGTTCCTGACGCTGTTGTTCTTGTCGTGCACGAAGATCGGCAATCAAAATGCGCTGTCTCTCGATAGCAGCCGGGTTGTCTCTAAACGGTTGGTCAGACAGACGAGCGGCTTGTTGCTGTAAGCCGAAAGTTTCCTGTAGAAATTGTGCTGCTCGGCCGTTTTGGAAATGGAGGACTCTTGCTTGACGGTTTCGTTCCTGTTCTAATTCCTGCAAGCGAGTAAACTGACGATCGGCCAAATTTTCTATTGTTGTCTCCGTCGTGGCGTTTTGTGCCGGATTTTCCACCGCAGCTTCCTCGGCAATAGCAGCAATTCTGTCGCGCGGAGTGTATTCGGGTTCTTCACGGCGCGGTAAAATTGTTCTCCAGGAAGGGTCTCTTCGTTCGCGCTGCAGACGGTGTCTCTCGCTCTCCTGGTTTATTTCAAAAAATGTCCGTGGATTTTGTTGATTTCCCCAGAATGCGGGAAGACGGTCTGCCGGTCCTGGTACTGCTCTGTCTGCTCTGCTCGGTGTTACGACTTGACAAAAGCGCGGATGCTCGTACAAAAACGTGTCCACGTCGAGATTGCGGCGTGCCGTATTTTGTATTCTTTCCTCTGCAGCCGTGCGGTCCAAAAACACAGTCAGAGCTTCTCGATCACCAATGACGTTCGTGAAGTTGTGGCTGATATCGTTGGAATTTCGTTCTATTAGATCCCGGAGATCGTCGCCGTCTAAGAGTTGTCTTGCCCCTCTCACTACTTGTGCTGGTTGACCGGTGCGAAAGCGACGGTAGTTTGGGAAGCGAAGATCTGGACGGTTCACCAAGTTGCAGTACTGAATGGAGCCGATCAGATCGCGTTCTCCGCTTGGTAGATAGTTGTTGTGCCGGTCGATAATAATTATCACTCCTCTTCTCCAGTGTCGTTGATGCCAAACAGGTTCAAGATTTCGGATATCCGTGTGCAATTGCTCGAGATTCAGGTAGTTATAAAGTAAGCCGTTCTCGATGGTAACAGTAGGCGGAAAGTAATCGTGACGTGGTTGATCAGGAGCTTGCTGGTTTTGCATACGTCGCGCTGGAGGTAAAAAAATTTTTGGTAGTATCTGCTTCTTTTTAACACGCGGATCGAACGAAGGCAATCATTTCGTCGATACCAAGGTTTATTGTTTTTCTTGCTTCTTCTAGTTGATCGACAATGAAATCTTGCAGCGCGGAAAGCATAAAATTAGACAAAAATCACCTGGGTGATTTGTCTTTACAGACAAAATCACTTTCCTGCTTCTTGCTCAGCACAAACTGGTGCGGTATGTACGACAGGTAGTACTTGCTGCTCTTCGGTTTTCGACGTGACGGAGGTTTACTAGGCTCTGGGGCTCACCATACCAGAAATGGATCACAGTCCGATTCTGTAATGCGTGAACAACCGACAGAGATTCACCGATGAAACGACGTAGACGACGACGCGACGGACGACGGACACCGGACGTATGGACGACGACACCGATGAGAAATCAGTTCGTCTTCTCCACAATGACCATACGATTTTGTTGAAGAATAATTTTTCACACGAAGTGAAAATCACGACCGAGTTGACCGATGATTTTGATTTTAGTTTTAGTTGTACAAGCGCAAGAGAAAAGCCGCCATATCCCGTAAAAATGCAATAGAATTGCAAGATAGACGATCCGGAAAGGAAGGTCGTTTGTTATTTTTTGGATATTTTTCCTTGCGGGTACAGTGAGAAAAAAGTTGTATTCCGAAGAGCAAACAAGTTACTCAGCAATCCTATTCTGTTGAATTTGTGATGCGATTTATTCTTGTCATGGTTTGTTGTTACATCGGCATCATCGTCTGGAAAACAAGAAAAAAATCTCTCCATATTTCCTTAGTTTTACTTGCTTTTTCCTTCACCAAAAAAAATAATTGAATGCTAGATGCTCGCGTTAGTTCTCCTAGTGCCACATCGTGCGAGAAAAAAAGAATTCCCTCGCTTCGTTGTCCACCGAAAAAACATTGATAACACAGAATAAGGCATAGTTTTTGTATAAGACCTGTTGTCCACTTGGCACGAAGAAAAAATAGAAGAAATTTCATCGATGTAGAGGTCAAATACTTTTGCATACTAGACTTACGTGAGGACAAAAAAAGATTATTGCGACAACGTGCTAGATGCTTTTTACGATTAGTTGTAATTGTTTCAACCGTTCATCAAAACTTGATTTCACAAAAACTCCCCAAAACGACTGTTGTTCTTTCCGGTAGCGGCGCCAGCAGCGGACGACGTCGATCCCCCGGCGCAGCCCTTGAAGAAGGTTTTCTTTTCCATCATTTTTCCTCCATTCGACGTACTCGATTGTCCTGCTGTTAACCGCTCGTGGATGGCGTGGCGGTCCTTGCTGTCGGGGACAAAACCGCACAACTGGTCCGGGGTGACCGTTTCAAGCCACTGCAAAGATGTAAATTTATCTTTGCCGCGTGGACCGCATTCGAGACTGGCCTGTTGGTAATCAAGTTTCCAACTGCCGTCGAGACTCTTGTATCCCGGGATCGTCAAATGACTGAGCTTGTCTATGCATGACAAACTCGCACTCATGGCCTTGTCCGTCTCTTCCTGCATCTCCTCGGAAACCATTTTTCCTCCCTTTTCGAATTTCCTCCACCGAATAACTTCTTTCTCCAACACAGTGCATTGAAGCTGCGTTTTATCTTGGTAGTTCTGGAACCGCTCCAACAACTTGTCGTGCCGTTTGTTGCACAGCGAGATGGAGACTGCGTGCGCCTGCACCTGTTGCTGGTTCTGCTGCCGCAAGAGAAGGATCTCTTGACGTTGCGTTTTAATCACCTTTTCACGCTCGGCAAGACAAGCATCAAGGTGACAGATTCCGCCTTCCGGGAAGTTGGAGGCAGTAATAGACTCGAGGCCAAGTCGTTCTCGGTCCGGCGATTCGACATTCTCCCGCGGGTGCTGGTGGAAAAGAAGTTTGTGGTCAGGCGGGAGCAAAAAGGTCGAAAGCGCTGCCGCTTTCTTACCGCACGGCGACAGGACGTAACATTCCACTTTTCCAACTACTTCCCGTCCCAAGCAGGGTTGTTTTACTCCCAACTTGTCGGCACCGACGATCTGCAGGCTGAGGTTGCTGGCATCCTCATACTTCCCCCGGAGATAAGTGTATTCTTCCGGCTGGAAGAGATCGGCCGGAGGTTCCACGCGTTGGCGCTTCGCGGGTGACAACTCGATGTCATCCAGAGCGTGAAGCACGTAGTCGACGTCGTACTCCTGCATGGCCGCGGTGGAACCAGAGGGCTTGTCGGAAGAAACAGTGCTGTGGTACAGGGCAGCAACATCTTCTTGGTCGGAAATCAGACCGGTGGAAGGCAAGGAGCGGATAATCGGTCCATCATGAGCAGCGGGCACCGAAGAACTCGGCCCTTTTTCCCCGTGGTGATGACCCTTCTCCACGACCAACTGCGGTAGCATTTCCAAATCCTTTCCTTTCCCTTTCTCGGTGGGCTTGGAGTTGTACGATTCTAAGTCACGCAGCACTTTTTCGTGTTCCTCGTCGATTTCGCGGAGCAGAACACGGGCTTCAGCGTCACCGTCTTGTTCCACCGCTGGGGCAGCGGCGGGCGCTGCAGCTGTCACTTCTTGTTCTACCGCCGGGACAACGACGGACGTAACAGCCGAAACTTCTACTGGAGCGGACGACGCAGGCAACGTGGGATTAGTTTCCGGCTCGGGGATGTTGGGGACAGCAATCACCGGCGGAATCCGGTAGGGTCCAGTCGACGGCAAGAGCCACCGATGCGGCAAGACCACCGGACCGGGCGAGAATATGGAACTCGATGGC
>CAJINV010000031.1:37041-57186 GCA_905178155.1 Amoebophrya sp. A120
AATTTGGTAAGCGCAGCAAACAAATTCTTCCGCTTACCGCTGTGGTGCAGCATCACCCATGAGTTTCTGTCTTTGCAGAAAACCCACAAAGGCTTACGCAGCCGCAACTCTTCTGCATGCTCCGCAATTTGTTTGATTCCAATTTCTCCCTGGTAAAACTGGACCTGTGGCGCAACTGAAGCAAAATAATTTGCAGCAGATGTAATTACTTCCAAATCACCCGGCTCAGTGGTGATTTTTGGTATATTTCCAATATTTGCCTTTATAAGGCTGCTATTTGCTTATATTGTCCCTGAGAATGCTGGTATGTGCGGAGCTTTTCCTCGGTGCAGCTTCTATGAGCGGAGATTTTCCCTTCACATGTTCCCATGTGCAGAAGTTTTCTTATATGACACTGCCAGGTGTGGGGATTTTCCCTCACTTTCCCTCAAAAGGCTTCCAGGGGCAGAGATTTTCCCTTGTAGGGAAGCAACGGTCGGAGTTTTTCCCTTGCGGGGCCGTTGGGTGCGGAGGTTTTACACTGTGGCACGACCGGCGGCGGAAAGTTTATTGTGTGGGGCCAATAGCTGCGGACATCTTACCTTGTTGGGCCGCCCGCTGCGGAGATTTTTCCTTGCGGGACCACCCGCCCGGTCCGGCCTACCGCCCCTTGGCGGGGGCGGTCGCGAGGGTCAACTCCCGCGCGCCCCCGCAAGGGTCAGCTCCCGCGTGCCCCCGCGAGGGTCAAGTCCCGCCCTTTCCGGGGGCCGGACGGCGCCCCGGGGCCCCCGCAGGGGCCAAATCCTGCTTCGGGCGGGGGCCGGGCGCCCCGTGTCCCCCGCAAGGGCCAAATCCCGCCCCGGGCGGCCCCGGGGCCCCCGCGTGGGCCAGATCCTGCTTGGGCCGGGGGCCGGGCGCCCCGAGGCCCCCGCAAGGTTCAAGTCCCGCCCTATGCGGGGGCGGCCGCGCGGGTCAAATCCCGCGCGCCCCCGCAAGGGTCAGATCCCGCCTCGGGCGGGGGCCGGGCGGCGCGGCGCCCCGAGGCCCCCGCAAGGGCCAAATCCTGCTCCGAAGGGCGGCCGGGCGCCCCGGGATCCCCGTAGAGGCCAAATCCCGCGCGCCGCCGCGCGGGTCAAATCCCGCCCCGGCCGGGCGGGGGCCGGGCGACGCCCCGGGGCCCCCTTAGGGGCCAGATACTGCTCCGGGCGGGGTCCGGCGCCCCGGGGCCCCCGAAAGGGCCAAATCCCGCCCTTGGCGGGGGCGGCCGCGAGGGTCAAATCCCGCGCGCCCCCGCCAGGGCCAAATCCTGCTTCGGGCGCGGGCCGGGCGCCCCGGGGCCCCCGCGAGGTGCGGCGTACCGCCCCCCCCCCCCCGCGCTAGCGAGGTGCGCGCGCGAAGCGCAGGGTGCAGGGCAGGCCCCCGCGCTAGCGCGGTGCGCTAGCGAGGTGCGGCGACCGCCCGGGCACCGGGGCCCGCGGCTCGCTGGCCCCGCGCGCGCAGAACTAGCGCGTTTTCGGGTCGGCCCCGGCGCGCGCCGCAAATTGCGGGGCATTGCGGTCTTCGGCACAAGACGCGCTCCCTTTTTAAAGCCCGGGGCCGAGGGGCCGCTCGGGGAGCCCGCCTGCCGCGGACCGCGCCCCATGGCGCGACCTTCTTTCTCAATTCTTAGGGGCCATTGCTGTCCCTGTTTTGAGAACATCATTCCGCCGCCCAATTTTCGTGCCGGCTTTAAGAGGCTCAATACCGAACGGCATTTCATTTTGACAAGGGTCCTTAGACGGCAGCGCGTCTCTGGGCCACTTAAAATATCGCGCGCCCCGATCGGGCGGGGCCTCCGCTGTTCTTCGCCCGAGGCACCAATCGTGCTGGCTTCGACCTGCTGCGTGGTTGGCTTCCAACACTGTGCCTCGATGTTCCCGTTTGTGTCTCGTTAATTTTTCTAGTCTCCGAAGTACTTACTAGCCTTGGCGCCACTTCTTCATGTAAGTCCCCAGGAAGCCACCTCGGCACGTCTCGTTTTGGAGCTGCTCCTTCATGGCGCTGCTTGTCGGACAGTCGATTGCCACGAGCTCTCGCTCGGTTGCGTGTGCCGCTGCGGCGCACCGTGCACTAGGTACAACACCCCGGCGTGAAGATTTTCGTCTTTGGTTGACCCCCACGACTGCACCGCATCGCCAGCAGCGCCGAACGATGTGGTGGGACCCCTCCCTGACCCGCAAAAATGGGAAGCCCGCCATTTCGAAAACGCAAGATCTGTACGTGTCCAAAGACATTCCGGTGGTCCTGCTGAAGGACGTTCCTAAATTAGGCGTGAAAGGCCAGATTGTTCACGTCCGGCGGGGCTATGCGCGCAACCTGCTGGTACCGTCCGGCGTCGCGGTGTACGGTGCTCTTTGGGAAAACGTCGACCGCTACGCCGACCCCGCCGTCATCTCGGCTGCCGAGGCCACGGCGCGTGCGATTGAAGCAGAGCAAGAGGCCCATCCCTTCGACTGGATTGACGAGTACATCATTCGGTTTTGTTTGTTCGCTCGGTGCTCAAGTCTACCTTCTTGCTGCCAGTTGTTTCTTTTTTCTACTTGGGTTGAATAAACACATCACTCCAACTGCAAATCGTAAATAGGCGTTCGTGTCCTCCCTGCTCGCCGAATAGCTATTTAAGTATTTATCACAGGATTTCCCTGCGTCTCGTGCGCACAGTGCGGAACCAGCAAACGGGCGCGCTGCAGGACCCGCTGACCGTCTGGGAATTTTTGAACATCCTGTCGCGCGACCACGAACTCGACCTTTTGCCTGAGAACCTGCTGGATCTCCGGGACCGAGGCGAACCACAGGGTGTTGTGCCGGACCCCGCGCTGGACCCGTTTCACCAGAGCGCCGCCGTGGAAAGTCCACAACCAGACGGGACTGCCCTCGCATCGGGGGAGCGGTTGCCGCTCGATGGTGGCGGCCCCGGCGGAATGCACGAGCCGTGCTACCAGCTACTAACCACCGCGGGCCGACACCTGGTCAACCTGGAGATTCCCTTCAAAGTGAAGGCCCGGCGGTACTGCATCGCGGTAGACATTGTGTCGCAGACCGAGGAGATGGCGGCGCTCCGGGCGCGGGAAGAAGAGCGCATCAAGAACCAGAAGCCGCAGTTCCTGGTGGGAATTCGCAGTGGCGAAACCATTGGCCGGCAGATGCAGATTGACTACGAGGAGCTTGAATGGCTCGAGGACGAGGGAGACAATGCCCGGGCGCGCTCTGGCCCGGGAGGGCGCTCTCGGCCGTAGTGGAAGAACGTCGTGATTGCTGCTACATGGTGTACATGCGCGAACAACAATTTTTCGCATTCAACTACACGACGTACCCTTGCTACGTGTACGTATTCACTTTTGCTACGGATGACACAGCACTTTTGGTCAGGTTCCTCAAGAGATCCAGATGATAATACAGTGTGGCTGTTTAATGCTAGAAAGACATTTCTGCAGCAAGACTACACACCCTGAGCATCGGTACCCTCGCCGTTTCCTCTGGTGCGCAGGCAAATCGTCGGTGGTGCTTTCTAGTACTCATCTGAACTGCCATGCCAGTTTTTTTTTCCACGTCAACACACACTGCTTGCCAAAAGTTTTGGACTACAAGAAGATCGAGCTTTTTGTTTTTTTTTTAACGCGTGAGACTGCTGCATTATTTCGGAACCGTAACGCTTGCACGAAAAATGTCTCACGCCGCCCTCTGGCTACGTACATATTTTTTTTGATGGCGAATTGATAATGACGATGACTTGATACAAAACTACGTATATCCCTAAAAATGCGCCGTTCGCACACCCACTCGCCGCTTCGCGACGCGCTCACCCGCGGGTGCTGCGCCGTCGGTTGGTTGTTAATACTTCACCCCTCCACCGCGGCGACTGCAACTCCTCCCGCATCCTCCGGGGAAGCAACGATGCAGGAAAACGAGAGCCCGACCGTCTTTCCGAAGGTTGCGGTGTGTCTCCGTGGGCTCGGGGGCGCGCGCGACGTATTTCATCGATGGCGGGAGCACGTGTTTCCAGCCTTTGGCGGGGATCCGGACGTGTACCTCGTAACCTCCATGTCACGAAAGCAGCTGGAAGAGGAGTTCTCGGCCCGGATACAGTGCCCACCGAACAAAAACGAGCCGCGCGCGCACTATCGCAGCACCTGGGCCTCGTCCACCGGGCCGAGGCCGCCGAAGCGGATCGGCGCAACCACAAAAAAGGTTGATCCCACGAAACAAAAATCGTCGCCGCACGAAACGCAACGGACCGCCTTTCTGGAAGCGTGCAGCACGACGGGGGATGCGGCCGGCACAGATGAGGGCTTCGTGTATATCATTTGTAAAAACGTCCCCACCCCATAGTTGTAATGCCATTCTGCATGCTGAAGATGTTTCTCATGCGGAGTACCATGAGAAGCGTTTTCTAGTCGTGTTTCGGAATTTGCCATGCTCCAATCAGCACGATGCGCTAGATTTGTGATGCTGGTAAAGTGCGAGCCCAAACCTGTCATGCGCAACAACCAAGCCCTGTGGATTTGTCTAGCAGATTTCCCACGTTGAGGACTATGGTGTGGGGACGTTTTTCCGTAGGATAGCGTACCTCAAGGACGCGTTGCTTGTACCGGAGTGGGAGGAGAATACGCATCGCAAAAAAGATGTCTTGGTCTGAAAGAGAGCGAGATCTGTCATGCGCATTTCGTATGGCGGCATGTTAACGTCCGTGATGCACGCCCTACCATCACAGTGACTTTATTTTGTGGGCTTCTTCTTGATGTTGCCTACCCGGCATGAGAAATGCTGCGTTCGCGTAGCGAAGACTGACTGCTATTGCTGCTCACGCAATACAACAGCTTGTTCTAAAAGCTTCCAACGCGAAAGCATTAGAATCCAGACTCATACATTATTTTGCATTTGATCCAAAACCTTTCGGAGCGGTTTTTCGACCGCGAGTCCCCGGGCTGGCGGGGGATCCACCTGGAGTACATGTGGCGCGAGGACTCGCAGCTCTGGGGCGCGCTGCCCATGCCCCTGGAGACGCGGGAGATGACCAACGCGGAGAAATGGCACTTCCAGTACCGGTTCGCGAAGACCAAGACCAGCAAAAATAACCGGCGAACGAATAAGGCCGTTGTGAACAGCGCCGCCACAACGGTGGTGCACAAGCCGGACGGCCGCGCGTACTTCATCAACGCGCACAGCATGCAGCTGCACGACATGTGGCGGTGCGCCGAAATACTGCGCGACCACGAGCGCTACAGCCGGTCCGGGGTAGAATACGAACACGTCGTGCTCAGTCGGTTGGACGTGACCTTTTTTGCGCCCCACGCGAATCTGCTGGGACTGCAGCAGCTTCATCCCTCGTCTCCGCCGATATTGCAAAAATCAGAAACGGCAGGTCGTGCGGCCGGCAAGAACACAAAGAACACGATTTCCCGAGCCCTGACGTTCCAAAATTTAGGCTACGACTACGAGCAGCCGCGCGCCAAAATTTTGCGGCCCTACAAGTACGGCTGCTTCATCCCGACCGGGTGGGACTGGACCCAGGGTCTCACGGACATCTTTAGCGTGTGCAGCCGCCAGGCGGCCGAGGTGTACATGCAAAGCCGCGTGCAGCTTCTGGGGCAGCCGGCGCTCGTGCAGCGGTGGATCCAGAACGGCATTCGCCGGCGGGGCATCTACAACCCGGAGATGCTGCTGCGCGACACGCTGCACCACTTCGGCGTGCCCGTCCAGCGGTACGACGCCGGCATCTTCCGCAGCTGCTACGACCAGCAGCCACTTACACAAGAACCGAATGCTGCCAGCACCGTGGTCGCGGGCGCCGCGGCGGCGGCAGCCGCGCACCCACGACCGCCCCTCGAGGACGGCGCTCTACTCGGGAGCGCGACCGCGCTGTACGACAAGGGGACCAATTACGCGGCGCGGTGCCGATATCTCCGCAAAGTCAACGCGTACGGAAAGTTCGAGCGGCCGCCGAAGACGAGAAAACCGCTGGACCACAGCGTCGCGCGCTACAGCGACTTGTTTTCCGCGACAACCAGCGAGGACTCCATCGACGCCGCCTTTCAGTACTTTCGCGCGAAGGTGGAGCTGTACGCGAACTATAAAATTCAGCCGTTCTACGTGTCGACGGCAAGGCACGACATCCACCGCGCGCACCGTCACTACACGCGTAACAACACGGCCGCGCCCGGGATGATCGGGTATACTGATGTTGAGATAGGAACAAGCAGCGATACGCATCGAGCAGGACCACCAGGTCGGGTGGGAGAAGATGGTGTGCCGGCTGAGGTCGTAAAACAAGCCCCGACGAGTCGTGTTGATGATGCGACGATGAACAATACGGAAATATTCTCCGAAAATGGTTCGGAATTAATGTCACCAGCTGGTACCGGCACAACGCAAAAGAACGCCGTTGACCTCGAAGACCCGAAATGGGTGCAGCACTGGCGGCGGTATGAACACGACTCCTGGCACGGGCCCTGCCGGGACGGACAGCAGCTGATGTCGGTCTATCACCGCAACGTCGCGGAACTGGACGCGAAGCGCGTGCTGTGGGCGAAGGCGGACCTGCGCCACTACGCGGCTACCCGAGAGGCAGAAAACGCGCTCGCCCTCGCAGCCGCGGGAGGTAGGGTGGAGGACGCAGATCATGGAATTCTTGGCGGCGGCCAAAGTGCTTCTAACATCGTGTCCACTTCCGCGACGACGAACGGCGCAGACAGCATAAGCTCCGCCACCGAAAAGGCGGGGGAGCAGTTACAGCTTGAGGACGAAGATCTGAATAGCCACGTCTACTACGAAGGAGTCTACGAGGTGCACCACACGAACGAGAAAATGATTGTGGACCATTTAAAGAAGCTGGACCCGGTGCTCCGGCTACTGGAAACCAACCACCCGGAGAAGCAGTGGCCCGGGCACCGGAACGGCGACTTCGGGGTCGGCGTTGACGGGTACCTCGTGCAGCGGGAGGCCATGACCAAGGACTCCAGCCGCCGCGCCGTCGCGTTCTGCCAGACCGCAAAGGAGGAGGAAACGGCGATCATGTACCAACTACGGGAACTGTCCGACAACCTCAACCACTACTACCACCACTACATGGACCAGGTTCCCTCGAAAGTCAGCCATTTCTTGGAAACGGTGTTTCCCTACTTCGATCTAAGCCGCGTCGACTTCGGGTCGCAGGGGTGAAGAACTGTTTTACTTATTCGTTGTGTAAATGCATCTTGATCTTCTTCGTTCTCGCTCTCGCAGGAGCGAAAGTGCCATGCGTTTTGTTCGAGCGCGTCGTCGGTTTGGGGATCATCGCGCACGTTGCGGCCCGCGTAGATCCGTTTCAGGGAGTAGTGTGTTCTTGCAAACACAAAGATGCTGTGGGTCGTCAGATGAACCAAGATGCTGCAAAGCGTCGAAAAATTTTGCAAGAAGGAGCTGGTGGCTCTGCGTGTGTTAAGTAAGATTAAACACATTTTGAATATAAAACTGGCTGATCAGAGTTTCCTAGGTTAAGCTTTGCTGGTTTGTTTTGCACAATGAGATCGGCACAACTTCCACTTCGCGCCGCTGGACGTGGAAAGAAGTTTTCCACGTGCAGCTGTAACGCTCGAGACAAGAAAAGCGTATAGGACTTTAGCAGAATCAAAAAGATTCCTACGTGTCGTGTTCATCTTCACGTTACGAAGACCGACTAATCTATTTCCCCTCTATCATCTTTGAAAAAAAAAGCAGATGGCGTCGACAACCCCGTCCGCTCCCGCGTCGGCGGCTCCGCATTTCTTGGAAGGCGATGCGACAAAGGTTGCCGCGGACCTGTTCGGGGTTGCGCTCCCCAGCGCGATCTTCCTGTCCCCCCTGCCGCTGTTCTACAACGCGTTCAAGCACCAAACGCCGGTAGACATGCCGCCCCTGGCGTTCACCGCCCAGTTCGCGCAATGCTGGTTGTGGTTCGTGTACGCGAACCTGAAGGACATCCCGTTTTTGATCGTAGCGAATGTGGTCGGCCTGTCGACCGCCGTGTTCTTATTCTGAGTAAAAGCGTCGCCACCCCAGAGTTGTCATGTAAATCTGCATGCCATAAAAGTTTCTCCTGCGGAGCCCCATGAGAAGCGTTTTGTAATTTGTGATGCTAGAATTAGCATGATATGCTAGATCTGTGATGCTGCTGGACTAGCTAAACAGGATTACACTAGGAGGACAGACTTGGCATGCGAAGCAACCAAAGCTGCTTGATCTGTCTAGGGAAAGCAGATTTCCCATCTTGATTCTGGTGTGGGGACGTTTTTACTTAGGATAGTTCTACGTGCTACTATACCCGTACTGCTGCAAACTCATCCTGCTCCTCGACCCGACCGACCTCCGCACGCCGTTGGCGGCCGGGAAGCCCGTCACGACCGACGCCGTGCAAGTAGAAGTCGTGGCCTCCAGGACGAGCCCCGACGCGGGCGCAGCGCCAGCACCGGGTGAGGCACAGGAACATGAGGACCGCGCATACGACGAGGGGGAACGGAAGGTGTCCGCCTACCTGGCGCAATACAAATGGCAAATGTTTGGCGCGGTTTTGGTCGGCGCGGTGACCACGTTCTTACTTTACAATAAGCCCTCAGTGCAGGCGCTTGGAATCGCATCTAGGTAAAGATAGATACAACAACTGGATGAACAGAATTCATCGCATGTTAGGAAGAACGTTTATATTTTTTTCTCAATACTATATAGCATCTATCGATCGTTGCGGCGCAGTGCTCTTCATCATGATTGCATATGGTCTTGATGTCATTTGTTTCGATCAACACTGACAATAAATGCAGCTCCTGGCTGGGCGAGACGGCGAAAGACAGCGGGATAGGCGGTTACATCGCAATGACGCTGGGGACGCTGCTTTTGATTCACCCCGTGTTCACCATGGTGGAAGCGCACGCTACCAAAAATGCAGACTTGATGGGTTCGTCGCTGATGAATGGAGTATACACCGCCTGCAACGTCGTGCTTCTCTCGCAAGGACTGTTCTTCAACTACAACCTGGCGCTGGCGATCCAGTCCGCCCTGGGGCTCTTCGCAAACATCACCGCACTTGCGGTGCGCGCGAGCATTCGCCCTGCTCCGGAGGTACTATCCGCCGCAGCAGACGGCGCCGGAGCGACTGGAACTCGGGAACAAGTGCGGAAGACGGACTAATTAGTGCTGCTCTGGAATACTTACAATGTGCGGGAAAAGGAGAAAGGGGCTAGGCCTACTTTTCGGGGTGACTGCTGCAGTCCACAGCACAACGGGCGGCCTTCTGCGTTACAACTGGCTGCGGATGATTCTACTCCGTTGATTGAACTGCGCAATCTCCAGTAGATGACATTGTAATGAACTCTCCACCTCCGATACAAAGACTATGTAGTTTCTGTTTCAGCATTGTTCTTCTAGTGACGGTTTGCAATCACGACAAAACCGCGACGCGGCGCAAGGTCTAAGCGATCCGCAGCTTATTTTTCAAAAACACAGTGTTCGAAATTCGTCCATGATCGAAAAGTTTTCCTTTTGAGCGCCGGTAAAAACTACTTTGCCATCAAATAGGAGACAGGCTGCTGTCAGCTTCTTTCTCATCGTCCTTTGACGTCATCTCACCGAGACTGACAATGAACGACGCTGCGAGTGTTTATGATAGGGGTGAAAGGGTTTAGTTTAGGGTTCCTATTTTGATCTTATCGTCTGTGGTAGAAATTCACATTTATTGTACACCGCAATACAACTCATGAACACCAACACGACCGCCTGGCGTGGTGGTATCACGCTTTACGACCTTCGATGCGTTTTACTTTCTTTCTAAAACCTCTACTTACTGAATTTGCTTTCTCATTGTCGCGACGCCGCGGCCCTAGTAATTCGAAGATGTTCTTGATGCTCTCTGAAGTAGAAGCTACGAGCGACTGCACCACAGCGGGAGCCGGACCTTTTGTGGGGCTATCGTAAAAACGACGGCGAGGGGGCGCGCTGCTGGTCGAAAGAAGTAGGACCACATCGAAGAAAACCAATTCCATGATCGAGCCATTTTTTCCGCTTCCTGGACAGCTAGAAGCGGACCTGGTTGCTGTCTGGGTTGAGTTTTTTGTGGTCCACAAGCGCGTACACGAAGCCGATGCACGTTTCGCGGTCAGGAAAGCCTGCGAAGCTGGGTACGTCCCCGAAAGCAGTCAGTTTGCCTTTCAGGTATAGAATTTTCTTTTTCCATTTCTTGCATAGTATGATTTTCATGGCGTGGATGAATTGCTAGCGGCTTGAAGGATGATGAAACGCGATGAGATCATCAAAAATCTTTTCACTCTCAACCTGATGTGTGTGTGTTTTTGTGATAGGGCATAGATACGACGTGAATTGAATGTGGGGGAAAAATTTCATCTTCACAACTTTTAGGTTCGACGAAACCTTCCCCTCGGGCTCGCGTCGTGCGCTCTGAATGATGAGGAAGTGGAGCAAGTCGCTCGGAGAGCACGCGACGTTGCGGCGGCGGCCGCCTCGGGCGGACCGGTTCCAAGAGCGCGGTCGGGCAGCACACCAACATCGGTTGGGACGGAAACGTATGATCAGCGTGCCGTCCCACCACCCATAGGCGCGGGGTATAGCCGTCGTCCGCGCAATGCGACGCCCCCATTTCAGCCTGGGCCCCGAGCGAGGACCTCGCAAGATTTATTTTCATCGAGTGCAGTTAGTACCCAGCCCTCTGGTGCACAACATCTCCAGCAATCGGACTTTCCGCGGTTCGGTAGGTCAGCGAAGGCGAGCGCCGCCGCCCCTACCTACGCAGAGAAGCTGAAGCAGCCAGACAAGCGCACGAGCCCGACGCAGCAAAGGCAAAATTTAGTGCAGGAGGAGACCTTTCCCGCGATGAGCGAAGCTGGTCCTGGGCCTGCCCGCGGTCACCAAACCGGTCGCAGTCGTGTTTCGTCCGGTGGTGCCTCGATGAGCAGCGGATATTCATCCGGGCATCAACCACCAGACGGCTCTCCGCAGTGGCATCAAACGCTGCTGAGCCCGGGACAATCGGCACGACCGGTGGTGGAGGATCTGCTAGATATTTTCAAAGAAAATTCTGGGTCGTCGACCCTCCCGTCCGATGCGCTGGTGCGGCTGTGGCAGACGGGGGCATCTACCACCTCCACGGTGGGCGCCGTGGGAAATAGTGGATCTTCTGATGCACGAGGACCCCAGCTGTCGCAGTTCTTTTTTTTAAAGAAGAAACCTCCGCGCTCCGGGACGAGCAAATCCACCACGCGCGACCACGCCTGGGTGTTCGAACTGTTGGAAGAGGTGCGGGCGAAAGACGCAACCAAGGCACAGCAAGTTTTCCAGCGGCTGCTGGAAGCCGCGGAGGGAAATTTAGAGGTGGTCACCGAACTGTGCAGGTGGAAAGGCTGGTGCGCAGGCGGCGCAAGCCCGACGTCGGTGCTTGAGGTGGTCGCGCAGCAACCGATTTTCTGGCGCAGCCAGAACCTCCCGCTGCACGAACTGCTCAACCTGGTGGAGAAAAAGGCGGAAATCGCACAGGACGGAGATAGTACCACAAATGCCTCGTCGCCTATGCGTCGCGGTCCGAACAACAAGTCATCTGCAGGGAACAAGATGAAAAAAGGCGTGAAGTGCCCCACGGTGTCCACTAAAGTTCGGCAAGTCGACCACTGTGCGGGCGCTGCGGAGGTGGAGCCGTTTGTCTTGGACGTACTGCAAAACGGTACGTGGCGGGACTACATCGCAACGCAGCTACGCACTTGGGCGGAACGACTTGCGACGATTGATTCTATGGACGAGGGTTCTTTTCAGTACAACACCATCGAGCGGTGGCACTACTGTTGCATCCAATGGCGGCCTCGCTACGCCAGGTCGGGCTCCAACGGGAGCAGTGACGAGGGCAGTGCGAGTGGGAGTAGTAATGCGTACCTGGGTCACGGCGCAGAACCAGAAGTAGAGGATGCCCCGGACATCATTTTTGAATCCTTGGGCTACGGCACGGACAAATTCGAAGCGGAGACGGTGGGCTACGCGCGCGTTCTGGAACAGCTCGGGTTGTGCCGGGACTTTTTGGACATCCGCAAGGCGCATCTGCAGAAGACTTTGGAGCAGGGCGTCCTGCACTTTCTGCCCGCGATTTTTTGGGAGCGCATCGTCCTCGCAAAGTGGTTCGAAGCGTGCCACCGGGGCTCCGAAGAGCGCCGCGCCGTCGCGACCGCGATCGGTAGCGCCGGGGAAGCCGCCATGCGCGCGCGGGGCTTGGAATTCTCCACGCCGGGCGATCTGCGGAAGCACGTCCTGACGGAGTTGGCGAGCAGTTCGCTGGACCGGGCTGCGGGAATCCCGGCTAGATTTCTTCCGGTGCAGCTGTACCAGCAGATGTGCGACGTGGTGCGCTACACCACGAAAACCGAGCGGGAGGCGGCCGAGATTCTGGAGACGCTGCTCTTGGATCTGGTGAAGGACAGCCGCAGCTGCGTGACGCGCGAACTGGGCGGGGCGGAGTACTACTGCCGGATGCTTGACTTGTCGCTCCTGGAGCGGTGCAGCCAGCTCGAGGCGGCGCGTGCGGAGGCGACGAGTAGCCTTGCAGCACTATGCCTTGCAAATTCGCCTGGCTTTCCTGGAGGGATGCAAACTTGTCATGGGTGCTGCGGGTCACACAAAAACTTGTCTTGCCTGCGTACCAAAACATGCACGTTTTTATTTGGGCATCGTGAGAGGCGATTTCTCATGCAGGAGAGGCAAAGGCATTGCGAAGGCCTGACAGTAGCTAGAATCTGTAGTGCGGAACCCTGCATCCCAGACTTCGCGATGCATGCAAAATTTGCATGAAAAACTCGAGCAGTCATCCAGAGGACCCAGACATATTTGCCCTGCATAGACAGTGGAGTCCAACCACAACGACACCGACGGCAAGATGTTATGAGAGTGCACAACTCTCCCTCCCCCTCATTTGTCATGCAAAATACCAACTCCAATCTCGGCCTCTAGGCACCGTTTGCATGACAGATTCTGGCAGTGGCCCAAACAGCACTACAATTTCGTGTGAATTTGGCATGCAAAACCAGCAGTCTTGCCGACACGTGTATTGCTGTATTTGCACTACAAATGAGGAGGAGGGGGAGTTGTGCGCTCTCATAGATAGCCCTACACGTCGACTTGCGGGTCTTCCTTCCAACAAAAGCACCGACGGATACTAGAAGGAGAAATAAATCTGCCACCAAGCAGGGCGGCGCGGCTGTGGAAGCGAAGAGCAGCGGTTCCTTTCAGGAGATTTTCCAGGTGCTCGGCACGCTGGTGCACGTCGAAGCAAACCATCCCTTTGGCCGCAGTGGCGGGCGGCCGGATCTGATCGCCCCCCGGTCGGGAATTTTCGAAATCGTAGGGCCGGCGGACTTAGATGAGGTGTTCGAGGAATACGTGTACACCAAAACCAATTTCTCCAGTACAATTTCAGCGAGTAGTACCAGCAGTCCGCGTAACACCTTCGAAGAGCGCCGTGTGATCCTGCTGGAGTACCGTCCGATGTACCCACTCGGCTTGGATCGCAGTTTGATTTACCTGGACTTTGCCGATACGGTGGTGGTGCGGCCGCTGCAGAACCTGGTTATGGTCGCCGAGCGGCGGCAGATGCGGGCGTTAGAGCGGCTCTGCCTCGAGGATTCTGACATTCACTTCAACCCGCTGCTACGCGAACAGATTCTTGTCCAGACTGGTACTAGTTCCTCCGGCAACATGAGCATTTCTGCTGCACCGTCGCGTTCCGAAGTAGAAACGCCCCGGCAGCTAAAGATGCACACTACCGCGCCGGATGGTGTTCTGGCTGCCCCGGCGCACAACCTCCACCCAAGGAGCACTGGCGCGGCCCAAGGGAGTAGACCTCCGGAAGAAGTTTTGTTCCCGGGGACTACTACAGCTGGCGCCGCATCCTCCAACAGCACGAAACCCAACTTGTACCGTGTGTCCAACGCAAGCGGTGCGAGCCGAGCCACCCGGGCCGCGCTGGCCCAGCAGTACTCCTCGCTGCGCACTTTTGAGGCCAAGCACGTGGCGCGGCCGCCCGACCGCGCGGACCAGCTGTCCAGCGGGCAGCTGCAAGCCGTGTTGGCGAGTCAAAACGCGCGCAACGGGGAGATCGTGCAGATCCGGGGGCCCCCGGGCACCGGGAAAACCTTCGTGGCGGCCGAGATCGTCTACAACTGGTACAAGTCCGACGTGCAAAACAGCCGGCGCGGCATCCTGGCCGTGGCCCAATCCAACGCGGCCGCGAACGTGATCGCCAAGTACCTGTGGGAGCGGAAGCTCCCGGTGCTCCGGGTCGGCACCAAGGAAGGCCCGAAAGCCTTCCATGCGAAGCGCGCGGAATGGCAAGCGTTTTTCCGCCAGAAGTCCGACGCCCGGGGGCAAGAGCTCTTGGCGCTCTTCACCAAGTGGTCCGCACTCCGCGACAAGTTTCTCGCGCTGCGGGACGAGCAGTGCTTTACGTTATACACGAGCGGCACTACTAGTAGCTCCTCGACAGGTAGGATGAACGTGGCGCTGAGCAAGTTTGTGTACGAGAAACTGCAGCCTGAGTACGCCAAGTGGTGGGCCGAGGAAGGGCGGGGAAGCGGGCGAAGGGCCGGCGGTCTCATCGGTGCAAGAGGTAGTAGCAGCATCACTCCAGTGCCCATGCGCGACGACGGCAGTGGTACAACCACGAGTAACATTGGCGCCCGGGAGCCGGGTTACGTCGAGTTGCGGGAGGTTCTGCGCAAGGTGCAGAACCGCTTGATTCAGCACGTCCTGATCGAGCATCCGCTGTTGCCAGTGATAACGACCAACGACGGCGCAGGACACGAACGGCTGCTCGAACTGTCCTCCAAGCGCTGGAAGAGCGAAAACAGGCCGCGGTTTGCGTCCGTCTTGATCGATGAGGCCGCCCAGTGCACGGAGCTGGCCACGCTGGTTCCGCTGCAGCACGGCCCGCAGCGCGTGGTGCTGATCGGGGACGAGCAGCAGCTGCCCGCCGTCCTCAAATCGGAACGGGCCAAAACCCTGTTCCAGGGAGCGCAGTCACTGTTTGAAAAGCGCGCCAAGCTAGTACAACAAACGGGCGGTCGTGCCGGAGGAGGAGCCGCAACATCAACCAGCCCGGCTCCGTCGCCCTTCCGTGGCGGCGTGCTGATTGGCACCAGGAGCACATCTTCACACCAGCAGCAAGGGTTAGTACAACTTCTGCAGCTGGACCGACAGCGGCGCATGCACAGCAGCATCGCGCTTTTTCCCAACACACAGATGTACGAGGAGCCGATCAGCAACGACGTCGGTGGGGACGAGCGGGTCTCGCGGCCCCCGCTCGCTGGCTGGGCGTGGCCGCCCTACGATGACGGCACGGGGGACTGCTTCCGCGTCGTTCTGGTGGATACCGATTTGGACGAGCAACAGCGCGAATTTGTCGAGACCACTGACGCCGTCACGAAAAGCAAGCGCAACACCGCGGAGGCGGACTTGACGATGATGACCGTGGTTTCCATGCTGCAGGCAAATCCGGATCTGCAGCCGGACGAGATCGGCGTCATCACGCCCTACGCGGAACAGAAGCGCACGCTCCTCGCTTCCGTGGCCCAGTACACCGGGGTGCTTCAACAAGCTTCGAGCGAGATGTTGAACTACAGCCCGAGTAGTTCTACTGCTGGTGGTGCAACCAGCACCGGGATGAAGCAGCGCGACCTGCGCGACGTGTTCATCGACACGGTGGACGGGTTTCAGGGGAACGAGCGGGAGCTGATTCTCCTTTCCCTCACGCGAACCGAGGGACCCGGGTTTCTCGTGGACTCGCGCCGCATCAACGTGGCGCTGTCGCGCGCCCGCCGCGGGCTGATCGTGTTCGGGTCGGGCCGGGTGCTCCGCGGGCTGGACGGCACCATCGCCCCGGGCGCGGAGGCGGCCAGTCGCATCCGCATGTGGCAGGAGTGGCATGCGTTCGTCACGCAAAACCGCGCGGTCTTCACGGTGAACGAGGCCGAGGAGATGCTGATGACTATCCTGAGCAGCAGCGGCGGCGGCCACGATTCGAAGAAGGCACGGGCGGTGCTCGCCCGCATTTCCCGGGAGCACGTGTGCCCGCGGTACGTGCCAACGCGGTTCGTGAACATCCGCGACGAGACCCGGGACGGCGGGAAGGAGCGTGCCCGTGTCCTGGGAGACGTCGTGCGGAGCGAGCTTCGCTTGCTGACCGCCGCGGAGTGGCAGGACATCCGATACGTCTTTGTGGACAGCGGGAACGTGTTGCATTTCGGCGACGAGGACGCGATGGTGGCCGCCGGGGCGTCGTCAATAACCCCACCGGCGGCGGGCCCGACAACACCCTTCGGGGGTGGTGGTGTCGTGCTGTCTCAGACCCTGGCCGAGCGCGCGCAGCTGCACTTCGGCTGGTTAGCGGAAGCGCTCGCGGAAAAGTGCCCCAACGCCCGCGTGAAGATGCCCATCGTCCGCTGGAAGTGGGAGAAGATCCAGGGCCGGTGCAAGGAGCTGTTGGTCGGACGGCACCGCTGGAAGGTACACCCGGTGGACCAGGACATTGACGCGTTTCTGCTGCAGAACTGCCACGACGTGATGGCCGCGCAGGGGGTTTCCGTGAAGCAGGTCTGCATCGTCTCCAACGACAAATTCCTCAAGGAGGCGGAGTCCTTTCGACACCTCCCGCTCGCACAATTGCGTGTCCCCTTCACGATCGATGAAGATTCCCAACGTGTCTATCTCGAGGACAAACGGACAACTGCATGACCCATTTTCATTTCGGAACATCACGGAGTGAATTTCATTTTCAATGTAGGTTCGAAGAACACGACCACTTTTACAGCTTGGACTAAAGTAGAAGTAGATTGTCCTCGACCTCGTCGAGTTTTGGACGCCACATTACTTGTGTTCTCTGTGTGCGTTGCGTTGTGCTTTGTGGGAAGCGTCGATCGGGATGTTGTGCCAGGTCTATCACTTTGGTTTCGCCTAGTACTACACCTGGCAGATTCAGAGAAGGCGAAATGTACTTTAGTAGTCGGGCATGATCTGTGGGGGACCGGGGTATGGGGATCCGGCTGCCTCGGTTGCATTGGGGGCCATTTTGAGCGCCAAAGTGGACTCCGACTGTACAGCCGGGGTCCTTCGGCTACCTCGTTTGCATTGCGGGGTCATTTTGGGCAAAAAGTGGCCCGCTTGCTGCCCAAAGGGGGGTCGTTTCGCCATTTTGAGGCCCAAAGTGGCCTCCGACTGCACAGCCGAGGTCCCCCGGCTGCGTCGTTTGCGTTCGGGCTGCGTGCTAGATCTAGATGGCTGGCGGGTCTGACCGGCCAGCCATTTTGCATGCCCTCCTTTAAAGGAGGAGCGCGAGCCAGATGGCTGGCAGGTCTGACCTGCCAGCCATTTTGCATCCCCTCCTCTAAAGGGGGAGCGCGTGCCAGATGGCTGGCAGGTCTGACCTGCCAGCCATTTTGCATCCCCACCTCTGAAGGAGGAGCGCGTGCCAGATGGCTGGCAGGTCTGACCTGCCAGCCATTTTGCATCCCCACCTCTGAAGGATGAGCGCGTGCCAGATGGCTGGCAGGTCGGACCTCCAACTGGACAAACCGGGCTGTCCGGCGGCCCGGTTTGTGAGTTGGGCGTATTTTGGGCCCGGTCACGACAGCCCCGTGTGGACCGGGCAGACGGCCAGCAGATCTTTCGCGAAATTTCAAAAATTCATTTTTATCGTACAGGGAAATCCGCGAAATTTCGAAAATTTATTTTTATTGCCTACTATTACGAAAGGCAATGCTGATACTATTGGCGTGGGGGCTTGCCACCACAGCCGCTGTGGTGGCAAGCTGCGTCACCACACCTGGCTGTGGTGACAGGTGTGGTGACGAGCTGCGTCACCACACCTGGCTGTGGCGACAGGTGTGGTGACAAGCTGCGTCACCACACCTGGCTGTGGTGACAGGTGTGGTGGCAAGCCGTGTCGCCACAGCTGGCTCTGGTGACAGGTGTGGTGACAATCCCTATCACCACACCTGGCTGCGGTGACAGGCGTGGTGACAAGCTGCGTCACCACACCTGGCTGTGGTGACAGATGTGGTGACAAGCTGCGTCACCACACTCGGCTGTGGTGACAGGTGTGATGACAAGCTGCGTCACCACACTTGGCTGTGGTGACAGGTGTGGTGACATTGCCTGGCACCACAACCGGCTGTGGTGACAGGTGTGGTGACAAGCCCTGTCACGACAACCGGCTGTGGTGACAGGTGTGGTGACAAGCTGCGTCGCCACACCTGGCTGTGGTGACAGGTGTTGTGACGAGCTGCGTCACCACACCTGGCTGTGGTGACAGGTGTGGTGATAAGCTGCGTCACCACACCTGGCTGTGGTGACAGGTGTGGTGACAAGCCGTGTCACCACACCTGGCTGTGGTGACAGGTGTGGTGACAAGCTGCGTCACCACACCTGGCTGTCACAGGTGTGGTGACAAGGTGCGTCACCACATCTAGCTGTGGCAACAGGTGTGGCGGCAAGCTGCGTCGCCACGAGTTTGCGCCTCCCTCTCGTTTTCGCAGGCAATAAAAATAAACATTTGAAATTTCGCGGATTTTCCTTTACGATTAAAATTAATTTTTGAAATTTCGCGACAGATATTGCCGTCGGCCCTGCCACCAGGCCGGGCTGTGGTGACAGGTGTGATGGCAAGCCCCCGTGTCACCACACCTGGCTGTGGCGACAGGTGCGGTGACAAGCCGTGCCACCACACCTGGCTGCGGTGACAGGTGTGGTGACAATCCCTGTCACCACACCTGGTTGCGGTGACAGGCGTGGTGACAAGCTGCGTCACCACACCTGGCTGTGGTGACAGATGTGGTGACAAGCTGCGTCGCCACACCTGGTTGTGGTGACAGGTGTGGTGACAAGCTGCGTCACCACACCTGGCTGTGGTGACAGGTGTGGTGACAAGTGTGGTGACAAGCTGCGTCACCACACTTGGCTGTGGTGACAGGTGTGGTGACAATCCCTGGCACCACAACCGGCTGTGGTGACAGGTGTGGTGACAAGCCCTGTCACCACGACCGGCTGTGGTGACAGGTGTGGTGACAAGCTGCGTCACCACACCTGGCTGTGGTGACAGCTGTGGTGACGAGCTGCGTCACCACACCTGGCTGTGGTGACAGGTGTGGTGACGAGCTGCGTCACCACACCTGGCTGTGGCGACAGGTGTGGTGACAAGCGGCGTCACCACACCTGGCTGTGGTGACAGGTGTGGTGACAAGCCGTGTCACCACACCTGGCTGTGGTGACAGGTGTGGTGACAAGCCCTGTCACCACACCTGGCTGCGGTGACACGTGTGGTGACAAGCCCTGTCACCACACCTGGCTGTGGTGACAGGGGTGGTGACAAGCTGCGTCACCACACCTGGCTGCGGTGACACGTGTGGTGACAAGTCCTGTCACCATACCTGGCTGTGGTGACAGGTGTGGTGACAAGCTGCGTCACCACACATGGCTGTGACAGGTGTGGTGACAAGGTGCGTCACCACATCTAGCTGTGGCAACAGGTGTGGCGACAAGCTGCGTCGCCACGAGTTTGCGCTTCCCTCTCGTTTTCGCAGGCAATAAAAATGAATTTTTGAACTTTCGCGGATTTTCCTCAACGATAAAAATAAATTTTTGAAATTTCGCCATCACACCTGTCACCACAGCGCGGCTTGGTGGCGGGGCAGACGGCCAGATGTGTCGCGAAATTTCAAAAAGTCATTTTTATCGTAGAGGAAAGTCTCTGGCTTGTCGCACCACATCTGGGTGTGATGACAAGCCCTGTCAGCCACTCAGATGTGGTGACAGGGCTTGTCATCACAGCCAGGTAAAAGAGGGCTATCACCACAGCCAGGTGTGGTGACGTAGCTTGTCACCACACCTGCCACCACAGCCAGGTGTGGTGACACAGCTTGTCATCACACCTATCACCACAGCCTAGAAAAGTGGGGGCGCCCGGCCCGCGTCGCCTGCTCTCATGAGCAGGGCGAGGGCGCGATGGGGCGGGCCGCCATCGTGCTAGGCAAGTGCTTCGGAGGGGCCCTTTGTTCGCCCCGCCTTTTGCGCCGCATAGCATCGGGCAAGTGTTTCGCACAAGCCTAGAAAAGTGGGGCCGCCCGGGCGTCGTCGCCTGCC
>CAJINV010000031.1:58073-132264 GCA_905178155.1 Amoebophrya sp. A120
GGCGCCCGGCCCGCGTCGCCTGCTCTCATGAGCAGGGCGAGGGCGCGATGGGGCGGGCCGCCATCGTGCTAGGCAAGTGCTTCGGAGGGGCCCTTTGTTCGCCCCGCCTTTTGCGCCGCATAGCATCGGGCAAGTGTTTCGCACAAGCCTAGAAAAGTGGGGCCGCCCGGGCGTCGTCGCCTGCCCCTCTACGGCCTTTTGCGCCGCATAGCATCTGGCAAGTGTTTCGCACAAGCATAGAAAAGTGGGGCCGCCCGGCCGGCGTCGCTTGCCCCTCTTCGGGCTTTTGCGCCGCATAGCATTGGGCAAGTGTTTCGCACAAGCCTAGAAAAGTGGGGCCACCCGGCCGGCTCTCCTGCCCCTCGCTCTACGGGCCTTTGCGCCGCATGGCATCGGGCAAGTGTTTCGCACAAGCCTTGAAAAGTGGGGGTGCCCGGCCCGCGCCGCCTGCCCCGGTGAGCAGGCTGGGGGCGCGATGGGGCGGGCCGCCATTGTGCTAGGCAAGTGTTTCGGACGGGCCCTTTGTTCGCCCCGCCTTTTGCGCCGCATAGCATCGGGCAAGTGTTTCGCACAAGCCTAGAAAAGTGGGGCTGCCCGGCCGGCGCTGCCTGCCCCTCCACGGCCTTTTGCGCCGCATAGCACCGGGCAAGTGTTTCGCACAAGCCTAGAAAAGTGGGGCCGCCCGGCCGGCGTCGCCGGCCCCTCGCACTACGGCCTTTTGCGCCGCATAGCATCGGGCAAGCGTTTCGCACAAGCCTAGACAAGTGGGGGCGCCCGGCCGGCGTCGCCTGCTCCTGTCAGCGGGCTGGGGTCGCGATGGGGCGGGCCGCCATTGTGCTAGGCAAGTGTTTCGGGCGGGCCCTTTGTTCGCCCCGCCTTTTGCGCCGCATAGCATCGGGCAAGTGTTTCGTACAAGCCTAGAAAAGTGGGGGCGCCCGGCCCGCGTCGCCTGCCCCTCTACGGCCTTTTGCGCCGCATAGCATCGGGCAAGTGTTTCGCACAAGCCTAGAAAGTTGGGGGCTCGACCGAAGTCTCGATCGCGTTCTACCACGTCGTTCTGGTTTCGCAAGTCGATTTAGACGAGAGGGCAAAAAATAGCTACGGACTTCTGCTGGATTCTGTGGTTGTTTAGGAATGAAGCTCGAGCGGCGCGCTGAGTGGTTGACCGAAGTGCTGCAATTTCTCGTGAGGGATCAAGGATGCAAAAGGTCGGTTTGTATGTCGGTCACTGGTATGTGCAGGCTACTTGCGGGCGCGCTAGACCTCGCGTCGTGCTTGTGAATGTGTCTTCGTACTCTGTCCCCTGAAGTTGCTGAGCGAGCAGGAAGCCAAGCAACAGAAGCTGGGAGCTAGTTGGTACTTGTTGGCGCGTAGATGCTTGTTTCAGAGATGGTCTTCTAATTGCGAGCTGCTGAGCAGGTACTGGACCCACGCTCACACAGTATTTTGACGCAAAAATCATGTCTCCCGCTGCCGCGGCCGCTTCCGGGTCGGCGAATAGTTCCACAACTCCAAGGAACGCCGCCGCAAACAAGCGTGATGGTCGCCGCGGGAAGGTGGACGGAGATGAGCAGGCCCGCGGGTGAACGACATGGCCAGGGCGCAGTGCACGTTCAGCGCGCTAATGTCCTTCCGCACCTGGCTCATATGGCCGGAGCACGGCCCCCGTTACGGAGAAGCGTGGCAGTCTGTTGGGGTGAAGACGGGGAATAAAAGGAGCGACCCAGCGGCGCTCCCTCACCCGCCCCAGTTGTGACGACGAAGGCACCGGCACGAAAGCCCCTTCATTAGACGGCCTCCTAGCTATCGACGTGCACTCTTTGATCTTCGGCGGCCACAATAGTTGCGTCTCGGCTCCGCCGCAGCGGCAGTAAGCAGACTGCTCGTCGTGGTCATCTTCAGAGTTGCGTTGGGTACTGGGGTCGCAGGCGTGCGCCTGCTCGGCGAGAGCAGCTCGCGCCTGGACTCAGTAGGGGCGCCCAAAACTACGCCTCCGCGCCCCCGCGCATTGCTGCAAGCAGAGGGGGCGGGGCCTGCAGTTTCGGGCGCTTTTGTTCGCCCCGCCTTTTGCGCCGCATAGCATCGGGCAAGTGTTTCGCACAAGCCTCGAACGTGGGGCCGCCCGGCCCGCGCCGCCTGCCCCTCTACGGGCAGGTCGGGGACGCAGTGCTGCAAGCAGAAGGGGCCGGGCCTGAGGTTTCGGGCGCTTTTGCTCGCCCCGCCTTTTGCGCCGCGCAACATCTGGCAAGTGTTTCGCACAAGCCTAGAAGCGTGGGGCTGCCCGGCCCGCGTCGCCTCGTTGCACCCCAGTGCAGCTGCTATAAGTGCAATCGTGACTGTGGTCAGAGACTCCTGTTATACTCGATGCACGATTTTGCGGTCCGCGTTCGTCCGCAACATTCACGGCATTGTGGCTGCCAACCTCTTCACGAAGCGTGTATTTGGTTCACGAGTAGAGCGCGAGTGCTAATCACGTGAGTTTATATAGTGTTGACGAAGTAGAACGACCTGAGCCTGACGAGAGAGAGAAGCGAGAGGAGAACGACCGGAAAGATGAAGTTTTTGTTTGCATGGAAGATTTTGTCTTCTTGACTGTACTAAGTGTTACTCCCGGGAGAGGAGGGGATTTTTTCTATTCCGGCTGCCAGAGAGATACCAGAGTGATGTTGTGTTTGCGTTGATCAATTTCGCGCATTGTAGGTCCGCTCCCGCTGCACTAGTACACTATCGCCTTGCTAGTTCGAAGGTGCCGTCCCGTTCCGTTCCGACGCTATTGTCTCGGGTTGCCGACATCCGCGATGGCGTCGCATAGCAAGGGCAGTAAGAGCGAGCCGGCCCTGCCGACATTGCTCCAGGACGCTGCACGACACTCGTCGCCTCTCCGCGGGCCTGGCACTGCCGGCCCAGCGTTGAAAAGGCGACCGCCCGTTACCGCGGCCCGTGGGTTCATTCCACCGCCACCGACAGCGTCGAAGAACTTCCGCGTTACAACAGAAGCGGTGTTGGCCCTGGAGGATCCGAAATTGCGCAAGCGGATTCGCTCACGATTGCAGGAATTGATACACAACTACAACGCTTCCTGCACCAAGGCCCCCTTCAACTTCCCCTGGAGGCAGCCGGGATACCGGCTGCGTACGTTCGACTATTTTCGCAACACGCGGGACCGACAGACCTACTTGCAGACCAAAGGAGCCCGGTCCAATTACGATCCCCGGATGCACTTGGACATCAATAAGCTGTCATCCGAGGAGCTGCTGGCGAAACTGGTGAGCGCCAAGAAGGACGAGGAGAGGGAGTCGATTTTAGGAGGCGTCTGTTTGTTCAAGCTTGAGACCTTGCTGAAACACTTGGACGGCCAGCAAAAAACGCGCGAGCTGATCGCTAAAGCGTACAAACCCGTATTCGAGAAGCACGAGAAGAAGTTCCTCGACACCAGGGACGGAGAAAGACCGGAGCGCGATTTTGAACGTGAGAAGAGAGAGCTCCTTGCGGACCTGGCTGCGTACACTGGGCGGCGAAATCTACCTGCAGCGGGGCCGCCCGCCAAAAAAAGAGTCTTCGCGATAAGCACGGAAGACGATGCTGCGCCGGCGCGTGCTACGCCGTCGAGCGGCGGTGTTTTGGCTTTTAGCGGTGCAGAAAAAGCAAAGGAGGACGGAAGGGAGAAAACGGAGAACGAAGTGCAGAACAAACACGCGAGCCGCACTGCGGTTTCCGCAGGCGCATCTACACCGCAGCGAAAAACGGAATTTGCCCCCGTCGACCTGGTCGAGAGAAGCCAGTCGGAACAGGAGGAGAGCGACGAAATTTTGGCGAGTCCGCGGACCAGCGGTGAAGCCGGTGAAAACCTACCCAGCGACCCCCTTCCGCGGGTAGACCCTGTAAGAGGAGCCACTTTATTCGTGCGCGGCCAGCCGGACGTGGAAAAGGTCGATGACAGTAGCGGCGAGGGGAAGGAGCATTCTGCCGCTGCGAAAAACCAGACGCAGACCGTCCGCCGACAGCATCGCAGTTTGTTGGGTGTTGGCAGCAGCGAAGATGTAGTGCAGCTGCGGGCACGAGGTGAAGAACAGGTCGCGCCGAAAGCACCGCAGAGGAAGGAAAAAGTAAAAGCCGCAGTTAGTAGTCGCAGTCTAGAGCACAAGAAAAGGGTAAAGAAAGTAGAGCGTCCGTGGACAGAAGATGACATCTTTGATTTTGGAAATCAAGTTGCCCCAGGCGTGTTCGTCGGGCCGGACAAGCTCTTCGCACTGGTGCATAAAGACGATGTGGAGAACAAGTTCCGACGGCGAGCAGGGAGCGAGCAGGTGGTCTCGGACGCGTACGACAAACACAACACCGACGCCGTGTTGCGGTGGAAAAAGGAGGTAGCAGACAAGTGCCTCACCCACGTCGTCTTATCCTGCTTAAAAAAGCTCCCACCCCAGAGTCAAGATGAGAAATGTGCATCGCAAATCCAAATTCCTATAGTTTTTGGAGTTGAGCATGACAAGTTCCTATTAGTAGCGCACTGCTGGTTAGTAAGAAGGATAGCCGTACCACAAGGTCGCGCCCTTTGTTTCCTGTTATTTGCAGCATTACAATTGCCAAGACGCGGCTAGACGAATTGCCTCTCACGATGTAGATGCAATTCTGCATGACGACTCTGTGCTGGGGACGTTTTTGCTCAGGATGCATGTCGATCCACGATTATTTGACCATAGACAAGAAAAACTTTCCGAACGTCAGGGAGCTCTCGCACTTTTCGGGACTCTGTGACGACGATGCCACGGAGCTGGGGCCGGTGCTCGAGTCCGCAATTACCGCCATACACGAAGGCTTGTGGCAGTTGGCCGTCGGCGGAGCGGCGCCGATCCGCTTAGACGCGATCGCACGAGAGCAATGGAACGCGCTTGTGGTGCATTCCGATTCCGAAGATGGCGGCGAGGGCGAGGATGGTCAAGTTCCCGCTTCTGCGAGGCCGGCGAAGAGGACGAAGCTCTCGGCGACGCAGCATCATGAGCAACAGCGTAACCCCGTCCGAGTGGAGGCCGCGGCGCGTTGTGAAGAGGCAAGCAACCCCGAACGAACGTTGCGGAACAAAAAAACGCCTTTCCAGCTACCACGCTGTCGGTCTTTGCGTAGAAGGTTTTTTGATGTGGTCCCCCTAGTGCAGGATAGATGGTGATGATGCATGAAGACGTTAGTGATAATTGTATGTAAAATGCAAAAGTGCAAGGGAAATGCAAATGGAAATCACGTACAACAGGCTTATTTTTAATTTGGCCGTGCGGCATTTCTACGCATGACGGAGGGATGAACTTTGTGTATTTTGAAAGTGCGCAAAACCAAAAGTGGCTGTGATGGTTTCTTTTTCTTGGATACGCCCTGGTGTACATTCACTGTCACCAAGGGTGCAGTCGTTCTGCGGCGTTGTGGATCGCGTACGTGGTATGCTGCTGTGAAGTTCCTGATCTAGAATTAGCTCTCCACACGGCACAGCAAGGACGTTACCTGGTATCGCCGAATGACGCCTTCCTAGAACAGGGCAAGGGGAAAGGCTTCGGAGGGGGCTCGTCATCCTCGTCATCATCATCATCTTCTTCTTCGTCTTCTAGTTCCTCCTCGAACAAGCAGGGAGAGAGAAACGAAAACCAACAGCAGGACACGAAGCATACAGCAATCAGCGTGACGCGGACGCAGTCGCGGCGTTTTTGGCGAACCACTTCGCGAGAAAACACTTCGACGCCACGAACTTCTACAACCCGGCGGTTCTCCCGACAGACCACCGGGAACACATCTTTTCCACGCGGATGGCAAAGCCGCCAAGAGTGGCCGCGGGAGCGGAGCAGCCGAGCTTCGTGCTAGACGAGAATCTAAAGTCGGCAAACACCACACAGCCTGGAAGAGCATCTGCGCGCGTTCTATCGTGTGGGAAAATTTCCGGTTTGCCTGGGAGTCTGTTCCTGTAGTACAGAGCGGCTTTTGTGTTTGTTATGGACCAATTTGTACTGCATGGCAAGTGTTTATATTTGCATTTTGTGTGGTGTGGGTCTCTGAAAATCAAAATTCAGATAGGAAATTTGCCCAACTCCATGTCCAACTCCAACTCGGCGGACGGGAAGCGACCTCCGGAACGCAAAGAAAGAGATGGCGAGCTTCTTTCGGATCACTGATTCTCAGTCCGTCTTCGCTGCAAACAGGTTGTGAAAATCCGGACACTCTCGTTAGATTACATTTTTATCAAAACCTTCTAGCAGCACTTTTGTATACAGTTCGGCCTCGGCAGCGTGTTTTTTTTACAACTTCGATGCTCATGATTCAGTGCGGAGCATAATTTTCGGGCAGTCGCTCTGTCCTGCAACGTTGATACCATTTTTTTCTGCATCGCTTCTGACACGACATACAGTAGAGTAAGTAGTCACGCACAACAAGTATGGCAGCAATGACAAAGAAACTACGCGAACAAATCACGTTCGCGAAAATCCCCTGCTAGTTGCAGCGGAACTCTTTTCAGTAGATTGTCGTCGTAGGCGTAGTGTTCAACTGTCGCGGACATCTTCAGCGGGATGTAGAACTTCTGCACACACTGCATGCAGCTACCACGACTCGGTATCGTGCAACTCTGTGGGACTGTTTGGCCCGTGCTTCATTTCGTAGAACAGACAACATTGTCGGTCAAGGAACGTTGTTCGTAGATAGATTGCGATTCAGATTCGGATTCGGGCGGGGATGCACGTACAACGACAAATCGAATTTGCGGGGGTTCCACTTGTAGTCCTCGTTATCCAAGCGTATCGTTCTGAATATTTCCATCATCGTCGTAGTCACATTCTTGTGGGAGGGCGATTTTGGAGATTTCACTGTAAATCAAAATTTATGGTACTGTTTTTGGCGTGAACTTTTCGAACGAACAGCAACAGCATACCGTCTCTCCTTGTCCTCCCAGTCAACCCCTGGATCATCCACTACCTACCCACCACAGAATTTTTTAAACTGCGCAGCTTGCGTTAAAAATAGAAGTTTATACAAGATCGATTTTTGGTTTGTCGTCTAAATTGCTAAGGAAATAAAATCAGATCCAAAAAGCACGCTCCTATCAGACAGTCAGTCTGCTTCCACCCCAGTTGGCATCATGTCTCTCCGTCGCTCGGCGTCAATTCCGGCGGAGCTCTGGCCGCGGTACAAGTTTTTTTCCGACCCGACCACGCAAAGCCGACTAGATGCGGACCCAAAGAGGCTGGCACACATCCAGAAAGACCCCAGCACAATAAAGTGGGAAAGACCCTCCAGTCTGGTGGAAGACGCGAGCTGGGACAAGTACAGCATTTTTTTCATCTAGGCGCTTCTAGCCCTGGTGTATTTTTCACCGCCTGGCTACCTAGGGAGACAAAATGACAGTAAATTACCTTTCGTCTCCGACCAAGACCAATACTTGCGAAAATTGATGTAGTAGTGGAAGAATATCACTTTGGTAGAAGGAGGATTCATCTCCAGGACGAGCTAGTACGCGCTCGCGCTTTATACTCTGAAAGGTCGGATGGACTTCTGTAAAACCGAAAGAAAAAAAACCCTTAGGTACTACTTTTTCTCGGACCCGTCAATCGGAAGCTCCGTGCACACCACCGCGAGAAAAGGGCGCAGTCGAGTTGCGGCAAACGGGCCAAATACCTTCGGACCGCAATTTGTGAGCAAGTTTACGCCCCCTCTGGATACCAGCAAAAAGTACATTTTTTTTTGTTGCATAAAGGACTGATAGATCTGTTGATGTAAAGCTGTCGCCTCGACATCGACCGCGACACTGCGGGGCGAAGTTCATCTTGAGAAAGAGTCACGATGGTCATGGTGTCAAGCATGTTTCGATCTCAGGATCAGTTGTATGCGAAAGAAATTAAGTAGCCCTCGGATTTATTTCTCCATCACAATACTACATTTTTCACCACAGGCTGGCAGCAACAACGCACGATGCGACATACAAGGACCTGATGCCGCGCGTGATTGAGGAGAAGGCACCCGAGAAGAGTATTTGCCCCCACATCTTTCCCCATGGCCACGTTACGATCGACAAGCTGTTCGCCAACCCGCGGCCGCAGGGACCGTCCGGCCGGGCCATGATCATCTGAAAATCTCCGTCGCGGTTTTTTTTGTAACGTTTTATGAATGTTTCTTTCTCGGTCGTCCAGATGTCTCTTTCTCATTTAAGTGACCTAATGCGCCACGGTGATGTAGATGAAAAGGACTGACTCAACAGTATAGTAACGCCTACGGTAGTACTTCTTTGGAAGGCCGTAGTGCCAATCATACGACAAAATTGGCTCGAAGAAGTAGAATACGTACTACAGTAGCAGAGTAGAATAACTCATTCATTGTACACTAGGAATCCTAAAGCTTGCACAGGACTATTGGATTAACTTACTTTGATTGTCAGTAGCATTACTTGATGCATCCAGTATCGTAATGTACAACAAGAGGAAGCAACTGCTGGCCACCGGCGCACAGGAATATTGGATAAACTTTGTTCTCGGCTGCCCAGCGGAGAGAGGGACGACCACGACCGCGATCTCTTTCGCCGCAACTACGCTTATGTCGGAGAACGTGACACGATAGAAACTTGATGTCCTATTGTGCTTTTGCCATTGATTTGTACTCTCCATAATTTCCTCGTCCTGCACCAAAAGACGCTACGTACTGCGAGCCCCTTTTCTTTCACCAGTTTCTGACAGTTATCATGCGCTTTTTGTTTACCATTTCTAGTTACCTCCCCATCGATGCTATGCTCGGGCACCCAACACAAATTGACAGTGCTCATCCTTCGTTGGAAGGACAGTACACGATAGGCTAGTACCCAGGTGTGAATACATAGGAGCTATCATCAATCTATTTTATCATGATGCGATCAAATCATGATCAAGATCGTTCCATTTTTTTCTGGGGTCAAGCTGCCCCGTGTTCTTCACACAAAAGTAGACAAATGATAACCACCTTGATACGAGGAGCTGTTCTCGATATCTCGAGCAAATTCATGGGTCTGGTAGCCAAATGGTGCGGGCAAGTAGCCCCCGGGCCGCCCAGAGTGGTCTTTACGAGGTGCTAGTGGTGGTGCAGAGAAGATCAAGAAAATTTAAAATGCAATGTGGAATTCTTTTCGACTCCAAATGAACACAAAGATCTTGATGCATGCTGGACGGAAGTAGGTGCAGCTGCGTTCCTTAAGTGCCATCTCCGCAAGCTGCTTTCGGTAAATCGACAGCAGCGACCGGTAAATCATAAAGATCAAGTTGTTTTCCCCGTACAGGAATAAGTTCGTCTTGAGGAAAATTTCGCAGATTAACAGACTGACTAAAACAGTCGGACACCTTACCTGTCCTACCAGGAGACAAGTGATTCTTGGGTAATCTGCGTCGAAAAAGTAGATACGTTTTGTGTAGTCTTCGATCGGAACCAAAACCAATTTTCCTCACGCCATTTGACATGTTTAGCACACTTTAAGTACAAAAACTCCGAGCGCGCCTCGTTGACATACTGCAGCCTACTTATAAGTAAAGCTTAGTTCTTCGGACGAGTTTCCAAATCACCTAAGACAAAAGTCCTCGACCGCGAGCCACAAGGAGATGCTTGAGTCCTCTGTTTCGGGTCGCGGGCCGTCCTCCTCCGCCCGCAGTATGCTGCTACTGCCGTCGCTTGCAATTCAAGTTGTAGCGTTGGCATTTTTCATCTTTCACGATACAGCCCTCTCCGGCGTCAAGGGCGTTCGCGTACGTAGTTCCGCCTCCCATTCCCGCCCTGCCTCTTCGTCTGCCGGCGCCCAGACGCACGGCCCGGGGGACTCGCGCGTTCATCGAGATGTTGAAGTGGCAAAAAGGCTCGGACATGACCTCGCTTTGTGCTTCAGCACCGTTCAGACGCCGGGACCGGAGAAACAGGAGACAAAGCGGACGAGTCGTGCTTTGGAAAAATTCAATCGAATGACGTTTCAAAGCGGCGAAGTCGAAGACAAAGCGGAGACAATGCGGGGCGAGCTTCTGGAAAAACTCACGAGGGAACGTCGCGTCGGATGGGCCTCCGCAAAGAAGTTGAAGGGCTTGCGTGATAACCTGCGAGACATGGGCGAAATCATTGGCAAGGCCAACGCCAAGGACACAGGTCGCGGCGCACCTCCACCTCCTCGGAAAGAAAAGCTCCGGTTTTTGAAGGTGTTTTCGGAGCTTGTGGCGACTGCTTTGGATGCGTCCGAACTTCGCCTCGCCGCACCGGAGGAATTTGACAGCATAGTGGACGGCGTCATGCTTGCGTGGATCGACGCAGCGGCCGGCGAGGTGGCCTGCCGGACCGCCGAGGGGTCGCCCGAGCTCTCTTCGCATTGGGAGCGCCCGCCGTACGTCTTCATTCAATCGGCCACGGAAACGGCGGTCGAGTACACTCTCAATGCCCGCCTACAGCAGTTTGCGAGACGCGCGCGGAAGCGAGGAGTTCCGGCGACTTTTCTAGAAGATTTGCGAAAGTCCGATCTCGTGCGGGGCGTTCTCGTGCGAGCCAACGGAAATGGTGGTGAGCCAGAGGTGAATTACATGGGCCACAACTTCGGGGAGCGAGTGGAAAGTATGCCGACCGCTTTACGTGGAGTGATTGACGGGAGCGCGCTGCCGCCTTTTCTGGTTACCCGCTACCCTCCGCTCGATGATCCGTCAGTCCAGCCTAGAAGACTGAAAATACACGCATTGATTCGCTACGAGCCTGCTTTCTTTCGGTTCTTGTATCATCCGAAAGTGCTGACCCTCGTCAGCGAAATGCCACCACGAGAACGGATCGCAGACACTTTCGTTTATGGCGTTTCAAACGTTACATTCTCAACTGTTACATGAATTTGTCATGCAAAATTGCCATAAGCCGCCACACGATCAAGGTGCTTCACATGACAAATTCTCGAAGGGCTAAACAGCAGGGGAATCCGTTCCAAATTTGTAATGCAAAACGCGCAATCTTCCCGCTTTGGCTTTTACTTTTGCTGTTCTTGCGCCACAAATTAATGTAACAGTTGAGACTGTAACAGTTGAGAGTCCCATAGCGTTAGCGGCCTCGAGGGCGAATATCTCGCAGTCGAACTGTTCGGGAGACAGTGAGGCCGTGATGAGGTCGGCACGGCGATGGGCGTTCCCGAGTACTAGGAAGACCCGAGTTATAACGTTTTCTTCCTTTTTTCGTATTGATTGAAGGAAAATACTGTACGATCAGACGTTTCCAAAAATTTTGACGAAAAAGACCGATCGCGCAAAGCTTCTTGGCAACTTTTCGGCAGGGCGCTTTATTTATCAGGAACGTAGTATTAGCAGGGTCTCGTGCGTCTATTGTTTTGATTCGGTTTCGCCTTATTCTAATAATTGACCATTTTGAATTTGATGCACATTCAGAAAACTGGGCCAGGAAAGTGTTCCCAGCCGGTTTCTTTTATGTGTAAATACTACCTGTGAAGAAGGCAACACGACTATACGCTACTCATGTATGATGAGAATGTAAATTTTTCGAGTTAGGTCGAGGTAAAACGTCGCTCGCAATTATTTTGGTCCAAGGCTCCCCAGTTTATCGACTTACGGTAAGGCAAGGTACAAGTTTGCTCGTTGTTATTTTATGGTTGGTCCAATGTAGTTCTCCAGTTTAACAGCTTTTTTTGGTAGGTTTGGTAGTTGTAAGTGACACCAAAAAATCTGAAGAGGTTTAGGTAAGGTCTCCCAGGTTTGCCTCCGGTTCTGTTGTCTGCTGAAAAAAGAAGAAGTTTTGAACAAACAAGCAGGCTCTACCATTTTAGGCCGTAAAATTTACGGCCGTTGCTGGCGTTGCGAGTGCGTGACTTCAGTTTCGAGTCTGCGTCGCGGGGCAGATAGACGATCTCGCGCACGCAATACCACAAAGACAAAAAAAAAGGCGTAGCTGTTGTAACAAGAAAGCAAAAACTACACGAAAGAAATCTATCGCAAGACGAAAACAGGTTTGCGTACAATCTTGGAAAAAAGTTTTCAAACGTAAACCACTGGAAACAAACGTGGATGTGATACATTTCCTACCAGGAGCGCACGAGGTGGAAGGCAGTACTACCTGCTCCCAAAAGTTTTTTCCGCTGATGTTTTTTTTCGCTGCTTTTTTGCATTCAGTATTGCGTCAGTTGTCGGATACTTACCTCCTAGGACGACATTGCATCGGTATTGTTTTGTCATGTTGACGAGTGTCGGCTTTGTTTGTTTTCATGGGTGCGTTTCGTCGACCTTTTTTTACCTATTATGGGTAGGAATGTCCGTATAGGAGTTATGCCGAGAAATAATCCACGGACAATCCTGAAGAACCTGAGTCATATTTTTGACGTGACTTTCCTGGTCTGTTTTTTTCCACGATCTAATTGTACATATCAATGTCTGTCTGTGCTTCTCGTCTCTACTGGTGCGAAACAAGGTTCTAGTTTCAAAGCGTGGTTGTGTCTCACCCACCTAATAGCACAGATGCCGATGTGAAGTTCGTGATAGCACCTTCTCTGTCTTTCTCCTGCTCGCGAACCCCAGATTTAACTTGCTCCTCTACAACTTCGTGACCAGTTATTTACGGTCTCGTAGTGTCTCTTCTTTGAAAGCTAGATACAACGGTGGAAAGCGAAAATGGGCAGATCGAGCAAAGTGGCGTATGGGAAATACGGGAAGAGCATAGTGAAGAAAGGACACAAGAAGCAGACCGGTGGAGGGCTGGTTGCGGCGGACCTGAGTCGCAATAAGAAAGGTAAAGTGGTGCAGGCCAGCCGCAGCGTATTTGAAGCAACGCAAGCAGATGGTCCTCGGCCCGCGTGGCGTTCTTCGCTTCGCAGATAGGAGCGCGCGCGCCACGCCTCCGTGTGATCCCCCAGGAATCTGACGTGCACGCGCAGCGATGCCCGGATGCGCTAAGAGCACCTAGCTAGCTCTGTCGTGTGCTCTCCGTTCCGGGAATATTGACAAACATTTTATGCCAGCGTGCAGCCACTCGCACTGCTTTCTTATATATTTATTTACATCAGACTTGTGCGTGCAAATGTTAGAGCGTGCCAAGCTTCTGCTTTGCGTTGTCTGCCCCATAACACATCCTCGCCAAGGAGACGCAGACGCACATCGCGTCCTGGGCGAAAGCAACAAAACAGGCCAAGCGGGCGCTCGGGCTGACGGGCTTCGTACCAGTGGGAGGCAAATCGCAGACGGGTCAACAGCTGCTTGCCGAGGTGCGCCGCATTTACGCCGCGGCGAAGGAAAACGTTCCCGAGTAGGAAGACCCGAGCTATAACGTTTTCTCCGTAATTCCTCAGTATCGACTGAGGGAGTTCGAGGGAAGTACTGTAAGATCAAACGTTTACAAGAATTTTGACATAAGAGACTTGAATGTGCAAAACTCGGGAACTCTTTAGCAGAACGCTTTTGTCAGCTAAGGAGCAGAGTTTCTTTTGTACGTCTTCTGTTCTTTTGATACACCAACTTGGGCCAGGAAAGTTTTCCCAGCCACGGTTTCTTTTGTTACTACCTGTGAAGGCAACAGAAAAACCACGACTTACGCTACTCATGTATGATGCACCTATGGTTTAGCTGTTGTAAGACAGGAGAAACTACACGAAGGAAATCAATCTCAAGACGACAACTACAGGTTTGCTACAATCTTTAGAACATTTTTTCAAACGGAAACCATTGGAAACAAACGTACTTGATACATTTCCTACCCGGAGCGCATGAGGTAGAAGGCAGTACTACTTGCTCCCAAAAGTGCAGAGTCGGGCGCTGTTCGCAAGTTCTTTATCTTTCGTGTTGACGTGGCTCATGTAATACATAAAGACTACAATAAACTATGGCCACAAGAAACTACGCGGAAGACGATCTGGAGTTGCAAGAAGCAACAACTAACAGGATCACGTCGAATAACAGCAAACGCGCTTCTTGCGATCAAACAGACACGTATAATTCAAACGGAAAAAAATCTTCTCCTGACTCATCATAGTCGGAAAGAAAGACGGAGAAAGTGAAGGAAACATCAGACAACTCAGGGTGTATCGGTGTAGTCCAGTATAATGGATGTTTAGTACTTTATGGAGTCGCGAGACTTTTACTTATCACAGATTGTAAGTCACGGCGGCAATCTTTTTCTTTTCTCCGCAGAGAAACTTATGAAGACAATATCAAGCCTTGATTCCGTGTGTACTATCTGATGCAGACAGAGGAGTGAATCTGAAGAGCTGTTTTTTTGAGTCCTGCGTATTGAATTCCAAGCAGCTGCTCTCGTTTGGCAGCAATTACGACCTGAGTAAAATATTGAGTACGTCTTATTTCGTATTTCGCCAACATGAACATACTGCCTTGTTCACGACCGCATTGAAAACTACCGGCAATGCGATCTACAGGTTGATGCTAGGTGTGGCACTTATGTCGGTTCGCATCAACGAGCCGAAAAAAGGAGCTGTACAATAATTCCTTGTAAAAATGATGGAGTCGCTGGCGCCGGAGTAGTCCTCTGGGTCGCGTTTCTTTCCCGGCGGCTCCTATTTTGTTGCCACAAGTCGCGACTTGAAATCTAGAACCCGAACCAGACACCTACAGCCAGCAGAAGAGGAGGTTCTGTCTTCCACTACGACAGGGACCACCGCACAGTGTAGATCTACAAGTTCCGTCCCCTTCTATGTCGGGCGGCGGCGGGGACCCCCCGCCTGCGGGGACGGCGGAGGGCGAGGCGCTACTCGCGAGTCTGTCGCGGGCGGGCTTCCCGGGGGCGCACCAGCACCAGTCGCCGCTGATCTCGCCCTCGAGCACGCTGAAGGGCATTCCAGGCGGGTTGAGCGCCATATCAAATGTAAAAGTGTCTGGGTCTGGAAGATTGCCAGGTTTGGCATTCACATTTTGCATGACTCCTGATGTCTGTGATGCATGCCCTAGCATCACAGATTTTGTGAGGGCTTCCTGTTGC
Source organism: Amoebophrya sp. A120 (assembly GCA_905178155.1). Classification (NCBI taxonomy): domain Eukaryota; class Dinophyceae; order Syndiniales; family Amoebophryaceae; genus Amoebophrya; species Amoebophrya sp. A120. Next base: position 73,008 of record CAJINV010000031.1, read on the forward strand.
TTATACCGCATGACAAATGCTCTTTCTGTGTAGCAAAACTTGGACTCTCTTTGCTGTTCATGCAATACAGATTTTTTTAGAATCCAAAATCAGCATGACAAGTTGGATTCTTCGAGACCCAGACATTTTTACAGTTGATACGCCAAGCTGCAGAGCGATGCGTCGAAGATCTCGATCGCCGACCTGGAGGAGATCCGGCTGCTGGCGATATGGAGTGCAAAAGTATCGTACTCGTAGTAATCGCAGACATGCATTACAAATCTTGTTCTCAAGGTAAATCCGCATTACAAATACGAGTGCGATACTTTTACAATGCATGAGCAACCCAGCCCAACAATGAGGAAACCATCGACGGGGTCGCGCGCCCGGGCCGCAACCTGTCCGCGATGGAGGTCACGCACCCGCCCTACCAAATTGTGGTCATCTACAACCAGAGCCGCCACGCCTCCAACAGCGTGCTCGCCGACGTGCGAGCGGTTTGGGGCCAGGCGGTGATCGTGGTGCAAACCGTGGAAGACATATCAAATGCAAGGATTATGTCAGGGTCTGGAAGAATGCAAGTTTATAGTCATGCTCGCCCAGCAAAAGAATCCTCAAGCCTGTCAACATGCACGCTAGTACTCAAGCAGACTAGAGCGCAAGTTTTCTTTCATGCACATCCGCAGTTTGCCAAATGCAGAATAGACAACACGTAGCAAGTCAAAATAAACTTGTCATGCTTCGTCGTCAACTGAAGCGTCCTCATGAAGATTTTCGTCCACCCCTGCATCACAAGTTTTTCAGACCTTGAGGGATATTTGCACTTGATAAGACAACGCGGTGAGCGAGTCGACCGAGACTACAACGAACTCCGTTGCCAACAACCGCCTCCAGGGGGTCGACGACGTCATTCTCGTGCGGCCGGGGAAGTGGGGCGACCTGGACCACTTCAAGGAGCGCATGGTACTACACTGATAGAATACAACCGGGATCATATTGATGAAAATCTCGACTTTATTTTGGAATAAACTACAGGAAGAACAGGACTACTGAAGATTCATTTTTGATGTGTGCATGATGATGATGATGATGATGATGATGATGATGACGACCACACGTGCTGCGCGACGAGAGCTTTTTTTTTGTGTGACTGATATGCGTTCCTCGATCAGTAGTTCCTGTGTCTACTAACTCAATCCGCGCAAGTTCGTGGTCAAGAACATCCAAAAAATAAATTCGTCCAATTCGTCTACTAGGGTCACTACGAGACACAGAATCCGTGGTTCTGGCAGGCCAGGCGGCACGGCGAAGTGGTTTTCATGGCGGGGTGGTCGGCGCTGGCCGAAAGCGCGGAGACGGGGCGCATCGTGAAGAACAAACTGGGCCTGGTGTGGCCGGGCACCGATCTATGGATTGCAAAAATGTCTGGGTCTGGAAGAATGCAACTTGTGATGCGCATTTCAGAACACAGAAAGATCTCTCATGCATAGGTAGCAAAAGCTGCCCACTTTCTGTCACCAAAATGTGGGATTTGTCATGCGGATTCGGCATTGCGGAAGCTTCTCGAAACCTGTGATGCTAGAGCTTCCATGTCAGACCTTCTGTGTCATGCAAAAACAGCATGACTCTTCCAGACCCAGACATTTTTACATTTGATACGATCCGGACGTGAGCGACCGACTGGAGAAGATCGGCATGAAGCAGATCTTATCAAATGCAAAAATGTCTGGGTCTGGAAGATTCCGAGACTTGTCATGCAGGTTTTCCATGATCCATGTCATCTGGAACGCAGCACCTAGCATGATAGATTCTGCGGGATCCCTATCATGCCTATCCTGCGTGAGAAACTTCCTCTCAACTTCGTCAAAAGTGGGCAACTTTTGGCATTCATGCAACACAGATTTTTGCATGATCCAGAATTAGCATCACAAGCTCCGACCTTCCAGACCCAGACGTATTTGCATTTGATAGATCTGCAAGAAAGTGGGCGCGCCCACCCCGCCCTTCACAATCCTGTCCGGCTATCGGGTGTAAAATAGACGTCCCCACCCCAGGAGAGTTGTCTTCACGAGGAAATTTGCAGTTACAGAAGCAGTTGTAAGTAATACAAGAAACGCGCATTTCCATCATGAGAGGCATTTTCAGTCGTGTTTTGGTTTTGGAATTTGTGTTGCAGAGGTCCCAAGGATTGACTCTTGGGTGGGGAGGACGTTGTTACTCAGGATACCGGCCAGGACTTCGTCGCGAACATCGCTGATGAGGCCTCGAAGAAGGCGCTGATCGAGAAATTTGTAGGCCAAATATTGGAAATGAACACCGCGGTGCCAGGATTGGTATTATTTGCATTTTTATCTAGTTTGACAGCACTTATCAAGAACCGATATAAGTAATTTCTTCTAGAAGAACTATCCAATGTTTACTTCACTTTTAGGTTCTCCCACGTGATTGGGATGATGATAGATGTTGAGGCTTGGTGGAGTAGATTGCGTAGCTAAAAAGAACTTATCTATTGGTGGAGTAGATTGCGACCGTCTGTTCGCGAACAACTGACGTCGAACTTATCTATCAGGTGAAAAGTATTCACGGTGGTGGTGGCAAGGGGAGTGCACAAGTGGCAAACCCGCGGTCGCCGGACCAGGTTCGCGCCGCGGTGTCCCAGGTCTTGAACGAGATGAAACGGGCCGACGGAGTGTACTTCGAGGAGAAAGTGAATCACGACGGGGACGGGCGATTCTACCAGTTGGAGCTGGAGCTGGACGGCACCACCGTGGCTAACGGCGGGCGGTTCGTTTGGTTTAATATGCATAATGCAAAAGCATCGCGTTAGTTGTATAAATCGCATGACAAAGTTCCTCAGCATGAGAAATGAAATTTGTAATGCGGCTTTGACTTGAGAAAGAAATTTGTAATGCGTGAGCCGGATTAGAAGTACGAGTGCGATACTTTTGCAATGCATATTCAACAAACGCCTGCAAAAGGTGGTGGAAATCGGACTCACGGACCAGTATTTGAAGGACTTGTCGGAAGCGCACGATAGCGGCTACGGCGACGATCTGCCCTACTTCATCCCGTGGAAGCTGTACTCCCAGGCGCGGCAGTGGGCCGCCAGCATCGCGGCAGAGGCGGGCAACAACACCCGCGCGACGCTGGAGGGCCTGGTGTGGCGCGATAAGGAAAAAAAATTCCATTTCGCTTTCATCGAGTGCAACCGCCGTCCCCAGGTGGAAAACGAGGCCCTAGCGTACAAGGATGAAAACACCTTCGTTCGTTGTCGTGTCGTGTTTGTTTTCTTTGCGAACTTGTGGTCCGGGTCCGGCAGTAGTAGTACTTCGAGTCGAGGAGGGGGGCCTCACACGCGGGAGGATTGAATTTCATTTTTTTTCCTGTCAAAAAGAGGTCCGAGACGCTCGCCAATTTTCAAAAAAGGCCCAAAAAAGTGGCCGCGCTATCGACGAGCAGGTCCCCTTAGCGCCTATGCCGTCAACTCTTTCAAATTCGCCGTCAATTCGTTTTCGACCACGTGTGGACATGATTCTATTTGGACGAAGTGTTTTCAATTGCATATCAGGCTGCTAGAGAGAGACTCTTCCAACAACCGACGCTATACATTCGCGGAACTGATGATGCGAGCAAAGGGATACCCTGGTAAGTACTACAACGTCTTGATTGATGCGCTAATCTGGATTCCAGTGTGAAAATAGCCTCCCATAAAAGTCGTAAAGTACTACTACGCTGATATAAAGTTCTTTCCAGCCGTATACAACTATTCACATGCTTATACCACTTTTATCTAACACCGATCCATCGTGAATAAACAAGGTTCCAACATCTTCCAGCCGACGCGCATGCGGAACGTGGCGTGCCACGCTCGCTGGCTGCATGGCGACCCGGACGAGAACGGCATGATTACCTACAAGCCCGGCGAGGTGGTGGGGATGCAGGGACCCCAGTTTGCGTTTGTGCGTTCTGAGCTGATGCCGGCGGGGGAGATCTCCTTCACCAGCGACCCGCAGCTGGGGAAAGTGGTCATGTTGGCCGAGAACTGGCATCGGATGTGCGTGAACGCAGAGCGGTACTTCCATATGGATTGCAAATATGTCCGGGTCTGGACGAGCGCAGGAGTTATTTGTCATGCAGATTTTGTATGCTCGACGAGGACTGGAATGTAGGTTATAGCATGACTGGTCTTGGAAAGGCAAAGGCTTTGCAATGCATGTGATCCCGCATGAGAAATACCGTTTCAGTATGGCAAAAAAGGACCATGTTGTGCTGCCTGCGCAAGATAAATTTTTGTGTGATCTACAGGACGCATGACAGGTTGCAACCTTCTAGACCCAGACATGTTTGCTGCAGTGGATATTCCAGCTGCGCTATCCCACGAAAAAACTGTTTCACTGTGATGATCTTGCAAGATCTGCATCACAAGTTTGTTACACATGACACAGAAAATTTGCCATGCGCGCTTCCCAAGGGAAAAGACGCTGAAAAATCCAATGTGCTGCAAGTGTAGCAAGACAAATCGTTCTGTGCTCCATTCTCTGCATGACAAGTTCACAGTGAAACAGTTTTTTCTTGCGATATGCGCCGCCCGCTGGTGCTTGGCGAGGGCAGCAAGTACGCCGAGTGCATGCGAATATCAAATGTAAAAACGTCTGGGTCTGGAAGAATGCAACTTGTGATGCTGCGTTTGGATTCCAAAAAAATTTGTATTGCATGAGTACTAAAGGAAATGCAACTTTTGCTACGCTGAGAAGGCATTTGTCATGCGGAATAGGCATCAAGAAGCCCGCAAAAAATCTGTATTGCTAGGGTATGGATCACAGACATCATGGCTCATGCAAAATCTGCATGACAAGTGTCAGAATCTTCCAGACCCAGCAGACATTTTTGCATTTGATAGCGAAGGCTGTTCGCCAACTCCGAGTTTCAGTCCGGCCGGATCGCGAGCAACGAGACCTTCTCCGCCATCGAGATCCCGAACGACCAGCGGGTAACCTGCAGCAGCACCGTGCGCGCCATGCTGGAGGGCCCCGTCGCGGACGTGCTGGTCAACGGCTACCGTCCGGGGGAGGGGATCGACCCCGACCGGTACCCTACGGAAAAGGTGCTGCGCGCGGTGGAGCGCTTGTGCGTCCGGTTAAACCGCGAGGAAGCCCCGCCCCGGACCACGGTTTTCACCAAATTCAGTCGAGGGGAGGCGACGTTGAGCGAATACCTCGACGCACTGAGAGTGCAGTTGGACGCCCAGGGTAAATAATGATGAACCTAAGTACTTCGACTTAGTTGTAGAAGTACACGTGCACGTGTAGAATAACTTGGACTCAATTGTACGTACAACTTGTCCACTTTCATTACCTACGATTGTCGTTGGGGATGAGAAGTGTACTAACATTAATCCTATTTGTTTCGCCAGGTGGCGGTTGGGTGACGGTTGCCCCTCGGGACACGTGCCAGCAGGGCAACGACTCCGAGTCTGCCTCCGTGCAGTCGCTTTCGCGCAAAAACGCGGAGATTTTCGGCGAGCGTGCGGGCTGCGTCGGGTTTGAGATCGGGGGTGCCCAGTTCCAAGCCGGGCTGATCCGGGGCCTCGATCCGGCCAAGGTGTTGAAGCTAGGACTGCCCTACAACGTGCCCGCCTTCTCCCTGCAGCGGTCCCAGTACGTCAACGGCCTCACGGAGCTGCCGGAAAATGTGCGCAGGAAACTGTTCGACGCGACCGCGACGCTGACCTTCGAGCACTACTTCGGGCCGGTGCTGGGCGGGGGGGAGGGGCCGCTTACCTCCGGCGAATCGAAGTCCGGGCTAATGGCCCTGAGCCAGCGCACGAGCTCGCGAAGCCTGTTTGCCCCGTCGCCGCAGAAAGGGGGAACCACAGCCGCGGCACTACCTCCGAAGCCCAGTCCGAAGATCTACCGCTCCAGCAGCGGTTCGTTGGTGCGGCCCGCGAAGGATCCCGTCAACGACGGCGACTTTCCCAACGTCCCCAGCGAGTACCTACCAGTGGCCTTTTTTCCCTACAACTTCCACGCCGGGAACTACTGGGACCGGGCGAATCCGCTGGAGAAATCGCCGCAGGACGCCACCATCTGCGAAATGCTGGATGCAGGGCTGACGCCGCTTCCTACGTGGGTCTTTTCCCCGAAGTTTCCGCTTGAATTGCTCAAACAGTGGACGAAGCGGCAACTGCAGAACTTTGAGTCCTGCCGGCGGAAGTGCGAGCAGATCCGCATCAAGAACCCGGGCCAGGGCGTGCAGTGGACGGCCGCCGCGGTGTGGGCCCACGTGGAGTGCATACTAGCTGCGTACGCCGAGACGCAGCACCTGAAGGACCGCAACAAGTTGCCGATCATCTACATCCACAACCACGATTTCAACGGGTTCAGCGCCCACGTGGGCTATGAACTGCTGAAGTTGGCGCAGAGCAAAAAGTACCGCTACCTCGTCGTCGACTGCGGGTACCGGAAGAACGGCACCCACAACGACAACACTGTGGTCTGCGCGGCTTTGAGCTTGACGGAAGAGCAGAAGCAGGCTCTGCAACAGTACAACGAGAATCAGCAGCTGATCGAGAAGGTGCTAACGCGGTTCGACAGTCGGGAGTCGCAAATGACACCGTGGGACAGCGAGTGGGCGGGCGGCACGGAGGGCAGCGATCTGCGGATCGCGAAGGAGTACGGGCTGAGCCCCTTGCAGATCGAGAACGCCAAGAACGTGGCCTCCGACGTGTTCCCCCTGGAGCGCGCCGTCACGCCGTTTACCACACAGAAAAAAGCAGGCAGGTCATATAATCTGTAATGCGAAAATAGATACACAAAAAAATCTGTAATGCTTATCCTAAACAGCATGCTATGGGGCCGCCCATGACAGTTTTTTTTGTGTGTTTGTTTTTGCATCACAAGTAATACGCCCCGCCTGATTTTTTCTGTGGGATACCGTTCTCGGAGTACAAGCTGCGGCTGGGCATCGCCATCATGTATCAAATGCAAAAATGTCTGGGTCTGGAGCAAAGCAACTTGTCATGCTATATCTGAATCATGTAAAAATCTGTGTTGCATGATTACCAAAAGCTGTCCGCTTTTGACCTAATCGAGAGGCAGTTTGTAATGCAGGATAGGCATGATAGAACTCTCACAGAATCTGCCATGCTATGTCCTCCATATCAGATCCCATGGGTCATGGAAAACCTGCATGACAAGTCTAGCATTCTTCCAGACCCAGACATTTTTACAATCCGTATCATGATCGAGGAAGCCATTTTCCCCAAGGACACACAGTCCGTGTACAGCTTCTTGAAGACCGGCGGCAAGCTGAAGGTCGGGGGGGACGTCCTTGTGGGGCTGCACAAGTGGGAAACGCTGGTGGACAAGCCGCCGGCGGTGGATTTGCTGCTGCACAACATGCGGTCGGAGCTCGACACCGCGCTCAATCCGGGGAGCAATGCCGGGTTTCGCCCGCATTTTGATGCATTCGGCGCCGAGCAGTACTACACCGAGCTTGGGTACGGCAAGAAAGGGAAGGATCTGTACGCGGGAAAGGTCAAGGACCTGTCCTGCATGCTGCTGTGTCCCTGGGTGCTGCAGTCCACGCCCCGGGCCCTGCCGTCCATGACAAAAATTGACCTATTACTGGACCACGGCCGCGTGGCGCAGGTACTTAGAAGGATTTGATGTTCTTTTCGGGTCTACTTACTTATCAGTTACGCGGGATATGCATTTGCGGGGTTCTTCTTGAAGAAGTAGATTCGCTGCACTATGGTCTTTTACCAGGAGATACTAGATCGATGGTGCACAACGAACGCGGTCTGGTACTGGAGCCTCTTGTTTTCTTCATCACACATAACAATTCAGTAAATCATTCTAATTTTTTCATATATGTTTTTACCGCGATATACTTCATCTTTACAGGCTCTCTTCCGCGGATTCGGGCGGCGGCAGAATCACGGCGAGATTCTGTTGGTGTTCAGTGCGAACGGGGAGCGTATGAACTGCAGAAGTGTCCGGGTCTGGAAGAATGCTAGACTTGCCATGCAGGTTTTCCATGACCCATGAGGTCTGGTATGTAGGACATAGCATGACAGATGCTGTGAGAGTTCTATCATGCCTATTCTGCATGAGAAACTGCCTCTCGATTAGGTCAAAAGTGGACCGCTTTTGGTAATGATGCAGCACAGATTTTTACATGATTCAGATTTAGCATGACAAGTTGCTTTGTTCCAGACCCAGACATTTTTGCATTTGATAGAGCGCGTTGTGGTGTCCAAGCCGGACCCGGATGCTGTCAAGTTCCTAGTATCAAATGTAAAAATGTCTGGGTCTGGAAGAATCCAACTTGTGATGCTGCATTTGGATTCCAAAAAAATCTGTATTGCATGAGTACCAAAGGGAATGCAATTTTTGCTACGCTGAGAAGGCATTTGTCATGCGCAATAGGCATCAAGCAGCCTTCAAAAAATCTGTATTGCTAGAGTATGTATCACAGACATCATGGCTCATGCAAAACGTGCATGACAAATCTCGCATTCTTCCAGACCCAGACATTTTTACATTTGATACCTAGGCGGTGCGGACGATGCAAACCGCATGGCCGGGGACAACGAGTTCGGCATTCCGGTGCCCGGCGAGATCCTGAGCATCGATGTCGCGGTCGGGCAGAAACTGGAGCAGGAACAGCCCTTCTTCACCGTCGAGAGCATGAAGATGGAGACGCGCATATGCTGACCAAAAACGGGGCCCATACCCCAGAATTGTCATGCAGTTTTGCATTTACATACGGGAAGATTTGTAATGCGTATCTCTATAATGTTGAGAGCGGCATTTGTAATGCTGTATTAGCAGGGCAAGCATGTGTTTTATTTTCCTGATGCGGCTGTCCTTGATGAAGATGAACTGCACTGCAGCAGGGGCGAGAGGGACTTGTCATGCGTGTTGACAACTCTGAAAGCTTCTGGCTTTTTTGTGTTGCGAAATCCCCATCTTGACCATAGGGTCGTGTGGCGTCCGTTTTTACTCAGGATCGCGCATCAGCGTACCTGCCGAATTGCACGGGAAGGTGGTTGACACGGTCATCGCAAAGCCAAAAACGGTGCTGAAGCGCGGTCAGCCGGTTATCAGCTACAAGTAGTGGTAGAGACTGTAACGAATTTTAATTTCGTTCGTGCGGGTGGTCGAGGATTTATTTCTACTCCGCCGCGCATGTACTACCGCCGGGGCTGCACTTGAGCTGCGATTATGTCGTCGGCAGAATGATCTTCTAGAAGGGTAAGTAGATCTTCAACTGCAACAGGTGTGTTGCAATGAGGTTGTTTCAAACGGGCACCTTACTGTGCTAGATCAACTCCTAGTGCTATTCTGAAGCTGTAAGAAGAAGAACAGCGCCGGATGAACAAAGGGACATGAGCACCATTCTTTCCGCACTCATTTTTTGCATGAGTGTGTCTCATGTCGACGCGCGAAGGGTGAAAAGGGACAACGCGAGTAGCAAGTCACAAGATTGGTTGCCTCTGATCTACCTGGTGCAAAACCAGCGGGGTAGGTTTACTCAACTACGGAGTTAGCATGCGAAGCAGCATGCGAGGCTGCGCGCTTTGTTTTGCGCACTATATTCTAACTCTTCTTCCTTTCCATGATACTTAAAGTTTTCAGGTGCCCGATGGGCCTCTCGAACTGGTCTTTATGCTTATTACTTTGATTTTTTTGAAAATGATGAAATAGTGCGCTCAAGGAAGTAGAGCGTAGCGCGGCCGTTTCATCAAGGAACCTCACTAGACGTAGAAATAAACTATCAGACTTTCTTGAACAGCCCGGCAGCTTCGCTTGACGCGCCTTGCTGGCAGTTTTTGTATGATGAACTGACTCTCAAGAAGCACGCCAATCTATCGAAGAAGCGAAAGCAGAACGCGGCTCTTCTGTGTCGAGGACTGGTTCTTGTGCACCACGTTGTGCGTTGTTCTACCTCCGAGACAGATCGAATTATTGAGAAAAAGGATAGAAGGTGAAGGTCCATGGCGATGGTTCTCTTAGTCCGCAGCTGGTGAACCGGCGCGTTCACCAGTATGCTGGGTCCTACTCCCACATAGTACTCCTGATCATGCCTCTGGTTGGTTTGAAAGGAACAAGCCTCCCTTCCGGCGCTGTTCTTGATGCTATTCTTTTACTTTTGGTTTTCTCATCATTGTCGGCTATGGTAAGTTATGACAGCATTCTTGGTATGACAACCATGGCACATCATCAGCACCCATGATGGATCTTGTTCACCGGATACGGTGCTGGTGCAACAGGCTTCGCCAACCTGTTTTGGTCCTAGGAAGTAGACCTTGGCGTGAAAACCTAATAGGATTGGCCTATGGTTTTAGGACGAAGCATTTGTCATGCAGTTGCTTAGCCGAATGAAAATTTTTGGCACTTTTTTTTTCCCCACAAAAAAAAACACAGGAATCCTTGAGTCAAGTTGTGATGTCTACGGAAAGAAAAGTTTTACGCTATTGATTCGAAATAAGAGTTATTCATTGGAAATCCCACCACTCTGGAAAACCAAAATAAGTACTGACTCCTTTTACAACAACCCAAAGAATTATCTTCCTGATGTTGACCTCCTCCGTTCGCAATACCCTAAAAAATAAAAAAATTGAAAGCGACACCAGCACGAAACGTTTATACAAAACATTTTCGTAGCAGCATAACATAAACATACACATACTAACATACATACTAAAATCCAAGCGACACAACTTTTTACCCCCGTCGGACACGTACAACCGCGATTGGCCACCACCACCTGTGTGCGGAGATCGCGAGGAGGCAAGAAGCACGGCTGTTTTTTGGTTGTTTTTGTTACCTCCTTGTCAGCACGGCGGTCGTTACGTTATGGAAGAGACACGACGCTCCAGTGTCATGGACGTTGATCCCGCTAGCCAAAGCGAGCCAGTCGTGGGAGGACCACAGGTGAGATGAAGTTGTACTGGCAGAGAGTAGCCCGTGCTCCGGCTACTTTCAGGACGATGATAGATAAAGGTGCTCGCTCATGATCGTCTTCAACACGTATGAATCTTTGTACTGCAGTTGCATTTTTGAAGATGACGACCAGCATAAATCGCTTATTCAATGTGAAAATTAATATTCGACGAGATGAACTTCTTTAGTTGTGCCCTTCATCCCGCAATCTGAAACTACTACATCAGATGAATCCGTCGACTCCAATCTCAACCTCCCGGGAGGTGGACCACGAAAGTTTACTACTTCCGTCCGTGAGCGATTTAGAAACAAGCGCGGACATGATCAATACGTGTACTACTAGTTCCCCATCGGATCGTTTTTCCGCTGGGGATCTTGCTGACGCCAGTTGTGTACTTCAGGAGGAGATGACAACTACATCTTCGCAATCTGCTTCTCATACTTCTCCGGCAACGTCAAACCCTTTGGTACGCCGCGCAGGGAGTGAAGACAGGAACGAGCCGCGGGAGATGAACCTTGAAAAAGAAGCCGATGCCCAACTTCCGCACACGAGCACCTCGTCCCGAACGAACCACGTAGAAGTTCTACCAGAACACTTGAACGAGTGCTTCTACAACGATTTTCTTGCTGTAGTTGCACGACCAGTGGCACGACGATCCTCGACCACGTTTTCGCTGACCGTTAAGGAAAAACGAAATCCGAGTTCTTCTTGTGCACAAGGGAGTTGTACCAATGCTCTGCAGACCGTGTCCTGGGACGTGACCGTCCGATCGGAGCCGTACGAGGAGTTTTTTGGCGCGGAAAATAGAGACCGGAACGTGGTATAAAGATGATTCATTGATTCTTACTGTATCTGATGCAAGATTAAATGGGCGGTGTGGTCGTGCTTCTTGATGTTATGTTTCAACGGAGACGAATAACATTCAATTTGAGCAGTGTCTATAATGGTTGGATTTGTACTAGAGTTCTCACGAAAAAATATTAAGATCTTGCGTCTTTGCATTTGGTGATCTGGCAACATGTGAAACTCAGAGATGTCCGTAAAAATTCAGGTTCCCGTAAACAAGCAGCTTTACGCGGACCGCATAGCGACGGACGGCAGCGTATCCCGTGTAAAAACATCCCCACACCAGAGTTGTCATGCAATTCTGCATGCCAAAAAAGTTTCTCATGCGGAGCCCTATGAGAAGCATTTTGATTTTCTCTTCGTGTTTTGGAATTTGTGATGCTAGAATCAGTATGCTATGCTAGATCTGTGATGCTTCTGAACTAGCTAAACAGGATTACACTACGAGGACAAGAAAATTGTCATGCCAAACAACCAAGGCTGGTTGATTTGTCTAGCAGATTTCCCATGTTGACTCTGGTGTGGGGACGTTTTTAATCAGGATACAGTGAGGCCTTCCGCGCGTGGGACCAGATCTCTGTCCCCGATCACGACAGATGCATTAAATGGAGGCTCCTGCAGTCCGAGGCAGTACATTATTTTCCCTTGTGTTTTAGTTTTCCTTTTGGTTTTGTTCCCATTTGTGAGAAAGTCATCAAAGCGTTTGATTTATACTTATTGTTGTGAGCAAGGGTCGTATCTGTCGTAGATAAAGTGCATCTTATCATCATCACATTTTTTTTTGTTTTGTCATTCGCACTGCGTCAAGTATTGCACCCAATTTATTCTGTTTTACAGAATGTGGTCGAAATTACGGTCAAGCCCGCAGATCCAGGCCGACCGGTAATGGGAAACGTACTGGTCGTCGAGAATGCAGTATGAGAGTGCACAAATTCCCCTGGTGGTCCCCCTAATTTGTAGAAACATGAACAGCAATACGAACTCCAATACCGGTTGTAAATCATCATGTGGATGCTGTGCATGACAAGTTCCGGCGCTGAGTGTAGTGCTGTTCAAGCTTGCAGACTTTACGGGAGTAGTTGTTCAGCACTCTCATAAGCAGCAGAGGAAGCAGACCTGAATCGACATCCGCTGCAGTGTGCGGAGCTACGGCCCTTCGTTTTATGGCAGGGGTTGGAGCGGTTGCTTGAAGTACGATCAGAACGTGGTCGGGGAGAACTACTACGCCAAAATGTCGCTACTTCTCCTAGAACAACGCTGCTAGCAGAACGCAATTCAACATCTTTGGCATCCTCGTCGTCGTCGTCATCGTCATCGGCGCATCATCATGGACGTACTATTATTCTCGGGGAGCAGCCCTCCGAAGACGTCGAGGGTGTCGCGGCCTCCAGACTGGAAGTTTCGAGGGCGGAAGAAGCGCAAGAATTTAAGGAGCGCTGTGGGAAACTCTCGGTTATGTGCTGGAAATTGCACAATTCGAACATTCAGTTGGAGGGAGAAAAAATTGAGGTATACCACGTATTTTTCGGGGTTGGAGACTTATTACTTAAGTATAAAAAATGCAGCTGTAAGACAAATATTTCGATGATAATTATGTTAATGTTAGGACATCTTCATGTTTGTTAATTTTTGGGCCCTCTTTGTATGTAGTCGTGGGGATGATTGAAGAAAACAGACCAATTTTCCGATGAAGCTTTTTCCTGCTTTGGACTGACCAGGCTACCGAGGCAGCGGAGTCAGCGAACACGGAGCGCGACCGACTAGTCAAGATGGTTCTGGAAATGGATTCTGCGCACAAATCGGAACAAGAAAGGTTGGCGTCTCACGCCGACGACTTGGCCGCACAACTGAAGGACGCCAACGAGAGTAGGGAGGCGTTGCAGAAAACGTGTTTGGAGCAACTTCGGGAGGTGGTGCAACTGCAAAGTGTGAGTGCGGCAACTGCGTCGCGTGAGGAAGCTGCGCTGGCACGGGAAGCAATTGCGAAGCAGGCCTTGTCTACCGCTTTAGCGCGAGTGGCAGTGCTTGAAGACGATGAGCGAATGCGGCAGGGTTCGCAGGAGCAGGAAGAACCATTGTTGCCCCCGGCCGAAAGCGAGTCGTGTATTCGGGCACGGATAGCCGAGGAGAGGTGTCGCCAACTGGAAGCCAGAGAGATGACGCACCTGAATACCATATCCTGAGTAAAAACGGGGGGCCAATAACCGATAGTCAATATGGCGAATGTGATAGTCAATATGGCAAATTTTCGGCACGACAAATCAACAACTTTTGGCCGTTGCGCATGACAAGTTAGAGATCGTAGCATAATCGTCTTTAGTTAAGTAGTACTAGGCAGTGCAGCAGATGCACCATCACACAGCGTTTTCGGCATGGTGCAGCAGATTCGTATGCGAACTCTGGGTATCGTGGGGCCGACGTTTTTATTCCTCTCGATATACCATCAGCGAACTCCGAGACCAGGTCCGGTCCCGCGAGACGCAGCTGGAGCTGTGCGAAGTCGCGTTCAAAGAATGTGCGGGGGTTGTCAAGGAATTGCAAGCGGAAAAGATGATGCTGAAAGCAGGTATTTGCTTAATACTTGAAGAAGCTTTAAGTCCGACGTGAAAAGCTATTTTGATCATGTCGAGATTCTGTTCAGCAAAATTTTTATACGATGTTCATTTTTCAAATTCAATCATCCTGAAAACGCGTTTGAGCGTAGCATCCTTGTATGGAATTTGAATTCATCGGCCACGAAGTGGTGCAAATGATGCAGCAGGAGAACTAACGCAGCAGGTCGTGGACCACAAGGATGATTTATTCCTTGATCATGCATGTAAACACATCATTTACAACAGCGAACAAGAGACCGTCGACGGTCGAGCCTGCAAGCGAAGAGTCGGCAACGAGTACAACGAACGTCGGCACTGTTCTGGGCGGCGCTGAGGCAGAGCAAGTCGCATCGTCTTTGCGGCAGATCGGGGAAGTAGATGTAGATGAACGCGATCAAGGGACCGAAATAAGTCATCTGGACCAGGAACACGATCAAGGGACCACGCCACAATTAGGACAACAGAAACGAAGAAGGACGGAAGCTCAACTGGTTTGGGATACCTCAACCTCCGCTTCTTCTCGCCCGGACCAGTTAGGGCAGATCGGGTCGTCTTCTGCCGCACCTACTCCCTACCTCTCGGTCGGCGAACGCGCTATGAAGGTCCTGCAGGAGCACGGCAGGTTGCGTGGCAACCGCGTTCATCTGGATGTCACCAGGACCAAGGTGGAAAAGGCGAAGACTGCTCCACCCCGATTGCAGAAGCGACTTGGAGGAGGTGGTGGACTTCGGAAAAAGGAAAACAAAGACAAAACTTGTCGAAAGCCAAAGCAATGTAAAAAGAAAACCGTGAGGCTTAAGGAATCTTTCGAAAAGAGGCAGGCGAAGCTGTGGGCAAAAATTCTGAGGGCCGCGAAATGCGCTGCAAAAGCGGAGAAATTCGTGAAGCGGCCGGAGTACAACAACGCGGGCCAGCAGAGAGATGGAAATGTTTCCGCAGAGGAACAAGTTCCGAAAGAAGTAGAAGAGGTCAATGCAAGTCCAAGTGCCGAACAAGAAGAGGAAATAATGCAAGAGCGCGGCAGAAGCAAAGCGCGCCGCCGAAAGAAAAGGAGGAAGCGAAACGCGAGAGCTGCGACATCAAGCCAGGAGATGAACCAGGAGAATAACGAAGACAGTGAACAAAGCAATGGCAGGACTTCGACCCCGAGGGACGACGACGAGGCGGCACAAAATCCACCAGTTGCAGGAGCTCAAGACGGCACTGCCAGTGAAGCGGTCGAGCAGCCTGTTTCTTCCGAAGCCGTCACCATGGTCGTCGTGCCCGACATGAATACAAGTTCCGCTTCTTCCTCTTCCAGCAGCAGCTCTTCGTCCTCTTCTATTGCGCTGAACTACCCGGCAGCTGCACCAGCAGCCTCAGAAGTGGAACTGCTGCGAAGATCGCATCCCAAACTGTTTATTGAGACCACTCTACCGCCCTCGATTACGCGACGCATGGGAAAAGGAAATGAGCAGGAGGCCGAAGTAGAAGACACTCAACTTGGTCCTGGAGCAGGGGAACTACATCAAACGAGAGCAAGAACTACCCCGACGCAGCAGCCCGTGTACTACCGAATGCCGCCGCGGGATCCGTCCTTGCCCCCGCCCAGCGAGGAGGAGCTTCTGCGCCAGATGACCACGGGCTTGTGCCCAAAGTCGGGTGTGCGGGTAATTGCTCCTGGAACTAGTACAACGACAAGAACAACTGCTCCGGTAGTTGGATCTTCTCCTTCGGAAACGCTTGAAGATGTTCCGGCAAGACCAACATCTCAGGAACAAGTTGGAACTGGCAGTTCCTCGTCATCATCATCTTCTTCTTCTCTTTCAGCTGCACCACGGGGGCCTTTATTTCCTTCGGAGGAGGTTCTTGAAGAACCAATAGAACTGCCGGTCCAAAGCTCTCTCGGAAGATCGGAGGCACCAGCTACGCAGATGGAATTATCGGAGGTTCTCGCAGCGGGGGTCGCTGCAGCCGAGGTGGAGGACAATTCGAAGGGGGAGCAGGAGGTAGTAAGCTGCGGTGAACATCAAACGCCACCGAACTACACGAGTGATGTCGTAGATGGTGTAGAAGGTCTTGACACGAGTGCTGGTCCAGCAGCTTCTGCTGCAATTTCAAATACCACGATGACCGATGTCAGTGTTCATCCCGGAGTCGAGGATGGCATGGTGCTGGCCGATGAAATAATGGGTCCTCGTGAGGCAACGACTGCTCATGCAGCTACTCCCGAAACTGACGACACGATGGATCGTTATTTGGAAGGAGATGTTCTTGGAGACGTCGCCGAACAGGGGGATTCTAGTACGACGACCCTGTCGAGGAGCAGAAATGTGGAACGCACGGAACTGCATCAGGGGGACGAAGGTGTTTTTTTTTGTCTCTGCGATCTTTCTCTTCTGAAAGCACCACTCTTCGTCGGTCCAACAACACAAGTTGAAGTCAAATTGGGTTTATGTAATTGCATCACAGCATAGGTCGCTGCATTTTTACATCAGACTCTTTAGAAGTAGAAGTGACACGACCAATGGGCCAAACAAGTGATAGATAACACGTCGGCAAAAAAATCATTTTCACTCCACTGTACTACAAAAGGTTCTCCTCGTTGCGAAGAACGTCAGGTGGACAACGACGACGAGACGACTGCTAGTCGACAACCACCTTCGACGGAGCCGGTGGAACGACAGAGCAGCCCTGTTGATGTGGCACCAGAACATCAAGAACCGAGATCTACTACTACTTCTTTGGGCCGCATCCCAACGAAAGCACCACCCCTACATCCAGGAACAACAGCAGTAGCCCTGGCGCGCACGGCGGCGGAGTTCTTGCACGCGCGTGGTGTGACCGTTAGCGCGAATGGGACGTTCCGGGCAGGAGTTCTTGCAGCCACACAAAGTGCTCCTGGAGGTGGTGGTCCTCGGGGCCTCGTGCTTCTTCCCGGGAGAACCGCCAGTCCAGTAGTTGCGTCCTCGGCATCAATGTCGAGGGGAGAAGCAGCAGCAGCTGCTCTCGTTGATGATGAACAAGAACAGGACTACAACAGCGACACGCCAGGAGCGACGGCCACGACCGAAAGTAGATACAGTGGCACCTTGTGTGCGGACGACGCGAACCGGAGCGCGAGCGTTCCACCCGCTCGGGACGGCGGTGGTCATGTTGAAGACTACTACGTGGTATCAAATGCAAAAATGTCTGGGTCTGGAAGAGTGCAAGATTTGTCATGCATATTTCTCATGACCCACGGTGCCTGTAATGCAGGACTAGCATCGCAGACTTTTAGATTGCTTCCTGATGGTGCACCTTCCGCATGAGATGAAATGCCCTGTCCGTGTAGCACAAACTGTGCCCCTCTTGCTGGTCATGCAATACAAATTTTTTTAGAGTCCAAAAACAGCATGACAAGTTGCAATCTTCCAGACCCAGACATTTTTGCAGTTGATACGCGGACGGTGCAGGTAATTGTACGCTGGAGCATGGAACAACTTGTCCCGCCGTGGAAGCAGGTGATTGTGATGTCACTTGCACACCAACAAGTAGGATGGCAATCGAAGACGATCGTACGGATCATGGGAGAAAAGTGGTCGGCACGAGAACACAACTTCGAAGCCTGTCCGAGCCCGGGCGAAGACCCGTGCCACGAAAGGCCGAGCGTCAAGCGGTCGTGCCGGAAGAAATTGAGCTGGAGGAGGCCGCGGTCCCGTCCCCGCACGGAATGCAGGTACTATTTTTTCCACACATAAAAGTGGGGGTGAATGTTTATGTTTTTGTTGCGTCGATTTGATCTGTATTTAAACATCATCAGTACAACTAGGAGTGGGTTCTATAGTCTCAACATCTCGGTGTCGCGGCCCCGATAATTTTTCTTTTTTCTGCACAATTTTCCGATGTTGCCGTGTTGCAGGGTGAGACTGAATTGGTTGATCTTTGACTCTTCATCTTGACCGGATTCTTGCTTTCCTTCCCACCACCCGGTGAGAGGAACGAAGTAGGATTTTGTTGCTTGTTGCGACAAAAACAACAGGACCTGGAGGGGGAGCAGAATGCAGCCTCGGCCAGCGGTGGATTCGTGGAGGAGACGAGAGCTCTGTGTACCCGACAAAATGCACTATCAATTGCAGATGTGTTTGGGTCTGGAAGGATGTAAACTTGTGATGCGTCCTGCGAGTCACAGAAAGTAGGATCTGGATTGCATGATTTTTGCCAAAAGTTGCTCACTACTTTTGATGACCAGGTTGAGAATGAGTTGTTTCTCATGCAGAATAGACATGATCGTAAAAAAGAGAAAGACCTCACAGAATGATCTGTCACGCCAGGTCCGGCATTCCTTAGCGATAGCGGGCATGGAAAACCCGCATAGCAGACCTCGCAATCTTTTAGAAGATCCAGACGTGTCTGCAATGCATAAGCCCTGCGGCCGTGCAACATGGCCGAGATGGAGGCGCAGATGGCACACCTAACGGCCTTATCCGATACAAATATGTCTGGGTGTGGAAGCTTGTGATGGTAAGTGGCGATGATTGCGCATAAGTACTCCTGAGTGCAGCTAAGCATGACAAATGTTTCGGATCACACTTCCTCATGCGTTGTGCGCAATAGAAATTGCGCTTGTGCATGACAAAAGAAAGCTTCCAGACCTCCCAGACATAATTGCAACGCATACGCCTCGATGGGCGGACGGGAGATCGCGACAGTGAGTCCGGTGCGCCTGGGCGAAATTCACTTCAGCCAGTCGTCTGTCGCGCCACGGTTCGGCGGGGCGCATGGGCAGTTGCTGGACAATACGGCAGCCAGCATCGTCTCCGCAGTGCTGAACCAGCCGGGGCACGACCGTTTCCTGGAGCTCCGCCAGAAACTGGAAGCGTTTCCGATGATGCACGTGGTGCAGCATGAGAACGTGCTCTGGGCGCTGGACAACCGACGCCTCTACATGCTGAAGTACTTCTGGCCGGCCATGGATTGCTATGACAGCGCACAACTCCCCCTCCGTTCATTTGTCATGCAAGATTCCAAATCCACTCGCTTACTTGTGGCATGGTTTGCATGACAAATTTCCCCGGATGAACAAGGCCGCCAAACTAGACTACGCTACTAGGCACACAAATTTGTCATGCACAGGTTCCACGTGTGGTGGTGTTTGTATTGTTATTCATGCTATACAAATGAGGGGGAGGCGGGGGAGTTGTGCACTGTTATAACTGCGTCAACGTGCTCTTGTTTCGGACGCCGGAGCGGCATATCCTGTGCAAAAGTATCGTACTTGTAGTAATTGCATTTATGCATTACAAATCTCTTTCTCAAGGTAAATCAGCATTACAAATTTTATTTCTCATGCTGAGGAAATATGTAATGCAATTATACGAATACGATGCTTTTGCATTGCATACGGCACCGCTGCTGGCAGGTCCGAACCGGGGACCGGGGCAAGCCCTTCCTGGAAAAGCTGACCACTCCGTTGTGTCAGAACCCGGACAACGAGCTAAACCCGATCTGGGTCACCTCGCAAGCGGCGTACGTGGAGCGGCATTTTGGGAACGGCGTGCCCCTGGTCGCAGTCCGACGTGGGCTGAACTCCGGACACCCAGCAACCGGGTCGGCGTCGGCGCAGCTGCCGCAGACTGGTGGTATATTTTGTTTGTTACCGCTGTATAATCTTCGCCCTGCCTGCTGTACTTCTACTGGTACTGTCGTTCATGCCCAGTTGGCATTGCACCACGAAAAACAAGAAGATCATTCTAGTGATGTACAACTGTATTTTTGCTTAGGTACTACAGTCACGTCTTCTGCCTTTCAGCAGCGCAGCCGAACACCAAATCGGAATGCCTACGCGCTATAAATCAAATCTGTCTCCGCTAGAAGCTCTTGCCAGACTTGTGATGCTAGGCCGACAAGAGGGGAATAAGATCATCTGCCAGCACACTTCTTGCGGCGCACGGTCAGCATTCAATTGCCATGCCAATTTGCGACTTTTATATTCACCCAACCAGGAGCCATTTTCGATGGAAAAGTTGCCATGCGCGGCGCCGTAATTTTCTTTTTGAGGGAAGATCGGCTGCTCATTACCAGGACCACATGCAGCTTCCAGGCACCGACATATTTGTAGAATGCATACGCGCAGACCGGTTGCTGCGGGATTCACGGACAATTCTTGAAAATGAAACTCGGCCTTTTTTATGTTGAAAATCATTATTTATTTTTATGTGGGTTGACCCAATAGTTTTCAAACATTTTGTTTTCCTTTTCGTACGTACTTCTTTATATTTTTTTACGCGTTTACAATTACATTGTTGTTGTTCGATGTTCTTCTACGTAAAAAAATCACGACACCATCGACGACACAACATTTCTTCATAGCTAAAAGACATGCTAAAAGCCACAACATGACTTGACTTTCGAATAAAAGCAACACAACTAACACGCAACAGAAAGTGGGTTGTACTACCCCCCAATACATCAAAATGAAAGTTTTTTCCTCGCACTTAAGGAAAAGTAGAAATCAAGGAAAAAACAGGTTACGAGCTGATTCGCTAGAATCCTCGAATACAAGACAAATTTCAGCAACTGTCCTACTAGATACAAAGCACTAGCTTTATTTAGACGGTCGTAGCACAACACTAACTCGGAGAGGTGAAAGAAAACTTACGCATAGTTGTCTTGGACCTAACTATTCACATCCCTCTGGGATTGTCGATTTTCTAAAGGCTTTAATATATACTGCTACGTCTCCTCGTGGTAAGACCGAAACCTCGTGAAGTAAGTAGAACAGTTTCAAGAAGTACAAAACAACTTTAACAATTTTACTCAAACACTATTTTATTCTCAAACTTTATCTTACTTCTCGATTTTTATATCTTCGGAATTAGGGTTTGATTCGTTTGCGATTGATTTCACGCTTTCTTCCAGACTATCTCACACTCGTACCTGCCATATTTTGCGATGATATTTATCTGCATTTTTGCAAACTCCATTTCAAAAAATTTAAATATTTTTGTATCGTCAAATACGCCACAGCAGGCATGAACACGTGACACTATAGACAGCCTATCAAGGGATGGGTCGGACTTTCTGCAAACTTGATTTATTTTTTCTGCAAATTATAATTGTTTCGCATTGAATAAAGTACTTATTTCTATTGATGTTGCTGCATGCAGGCATTGTACTAAGAACAAAACAAAAGATCACGACGGAAAAGGAAAACTCCTTTTCAAGAGGCAAGCACCATGTCCCTGCGAGTAGAGGTAAGTAAAAACGGACCCAGGCTCAACTACCACAGCCCAAAAAGAAGGAAAGGATAGATGTTGTCATGTGCTAAGAAACTTGTGCTTCTTATGCTATGTTGCCTTGCTTGCGTGGCTTCAGTTTCGAGTCCGAGTTGGTGGGCAGATAGACGCCCATCGCTCGATCCTTCCAAGTCCAATTCCTTCCCGTATCATTCTAAAAGGAGTACTACATGACCAGCCTTTATTAAAATCGGAGCACTACATGATCATCAAGACCAATAAAAAAGAAAACTAACGAAAACAAACAAAAAAACAACAACAAAAAATGGTATGTTTTGAAAGTAGGTCATCTTATTCTTATCGCAGCACTGGCTTACTTTTACTTCTTCAACACATACGAAATTAAAAACGGCGATTCTACTTTTGCTCGTTCACGAAAAAAACATTCGACGACAAACAAAAGAACTATCGTATCAACCTCCCAGAGTAGTAGTATTTATCTGGAACGGGCGGGCGCTGTTGCGCACTCGTGTGTAAAGTATTCCGCACTGCAACTGGATTCGAAATAATTTATTAGGAGGTACCTGCTCTCAGCAAGAAAAGTTTACGAGTCTTCTGTGGCTTGTGAAAGTTTCTGTTAGGCAATAAAAGTCAAAAGCTATCTCATTCTTCCTAGGTAGCGAGGAGCAAAATGAGACTTGTATCACATTTCTACTCGTAGAACCTGACTCTTTCTTCGTTGTCGTGTATTTCTATTTGTATTGGTATGGAGCTTGTCGACGTTGATACAAAACCCGGACTCTCAAGATATTTTCAAAACGTGTTGTCGTCTCACTCGAGGGGGCAGCGTAGTTTTGGATTCGAAGATTTAAGTACAACACTTTTGCGAGGAGATTGATACACCTGAACTACAATTTTGCGTGCAAGAGCAAGTGTCGTTTCAATACTAACCATGTCCATGCGAGTATAGGTAAGTAAAAACGGACCCAGGCTCAACTACCACAGCCCAAAAAGAAAATTATCCACAAACACAACCAACATCCAAAATAAAGAAGATTTGACCCGTGCGGCGCGACAGAGCGGCAATTAGCCGCACGGTCTTGCTTCACCAGGTCATTGCCACGGTCGTCTCACCTGCGGTAGAAGAATACGTAGCACAACGAACTAGAAAATGACACTACTTTAAAACTCACGTTAATGGGGTTCTTGCGAAAATCTATCGGCACATTCTTGCCGCGGGGAGGAGACCTATCGGCCTTGCGATGCCGAATCCTCGTGAGTCTGGCTCACAATAACTGCTAGGTGAGAATCAGGGCATAAAGATCTTTTGACTTTGACCTGTCTCGTCAAAGAACGGAGGGTGTAGCCAAAATATTGAGCATCTAAGACGGAGGCACTAGAACAAGTGCATCTCCAATCGAGCACGAAGCATCGTCTTTAACTCAGTCCTGATTTTTTCTACTTAGACTTTTTTCAGTACGATGATTTTTCTAGTTTTGCGCTATTGTGCGTACTAACATCGAAAAATTGATAAGAAAAGCTTTGCTATTGTGCTCTTATTCATCAAACTTCCCTTTGGGGTTTCATTTTCACTTTTGAATAGGAAAAGCAAACAAGTGCTGCGGCAGGGCCGCCGTAAGAACATATGCACGAGAAGATAGCTGTGCTCAGATGACTCCGAGACTGATCTCAAAAACTTTTGGACTGATCGCAGCAACACTTAGTATAGTACAGGAATAGATTATTATTGCGTTTTCAAGCAAAAGTGCACGAGTGAAGTACTACTCCCTACCTCGACATAAATCAAATGTGTTTCTGCGACTACTTTTTTCGAAGGGTCATGCGATTTTTGGATCGTTTGACGCCTTGACTAGATTTCTCAAAAGAACGGAAAACTTAGCACAAATTTCTCAGTCTACAAACGTTTTTTCTGTTTTTCATCAATTTTTTAAACAAAATCCGACTCACTGGCATGTTTTCCCGTTTTGCCTCCTATAGCTCGTCCGAAAATTGAGTAGATTGCATGTGTAAAAAATCTTTTGAAGATCCTGTTATAGACGATGTTGGTTCTCGAGCCAGCCTCATGCGCGTTCTCGAGAACACCTGCACCGCTTGAAAAAGAATCGTCCCGCAGTGTCGACGTCAAGCACAGTCCGAGCATGTGTGTCACCATCGCGGCGCTCAGGATGATGAAGACACTACATTAAACTCTTTGAAAATCGCACTACACTGATCTGGACAAGAAGCGGGCAAAATATGATATTTAGCTCTCCGACGGAACAACTACAGAGCACCAATGCGTGCCCATGTTGTGGGACATGCTCAACGACTGTAGTACATCAGGGAAGCTGCACCCGCTAAAAATGATAGAAATATTATGATTCGCTGTAGTATTCAAAGCTCTCCACTGAGAATGCTGTGCAATTTCCCCATGTGGTTTTGGCGCAAAGCCCTACGACACCGCTTTCCTTATGAAGCTGTTGAAGTAAATCTGAGACAGTGAAGCGGGGTGGTGGAGCGAGCGTCAGGACCAATGCGGATATATATTGCATGGGTGTTTCTGCTATAGCGGAGAGCGCGGCGTAAGAAACAAGAGCGTTGTAGGGACAAAGTTGCGAGATTTTTTCAAATCGAAGTATGTTCTTTCGAGTAGGCCAGACCCGGCAGGCCCTTTTCGGTAGGTCGGTAGGTAGTTAAGTACGGCGATGCTGTGAACTAGATGGCATTGGCGTTAGCTACCTCGAGCGTGGTCGTAGTGTCTTTCCTCCCGTGACTTTACCCTCCTACCTTCCTACCGTCATCGGGTCGGCCACAGTCATGCACGTCTCAGCGCGAGGCGAGCTACCCGACCTACCTTCTACTATCGGCCGAGCTGCCACAGAGCATAGGTCTCGAGCCGCCCTACCTACCTACTAGTGACTAGCTTCCGTAGCTGGTGCGGATCACAGGGCGCCCATCTACCTACCTACGGCCCGCCCTATCTCTTAGGAGGAGGAAACCCTGAAAAATTACGACGCCACCTGCGAAATCCTAGCAACAACTTATGACTACCTACACGCAGCTTTTCCCGCGGCGAATGCCCCGACCGCATGCTTCCCACACAAAGTTCTTGACAATATTGATTCAAATTGCGGAACCGACCATACTAATCTCGTCAACGCTTGTTTTTCGGCTGATGACTGGTCTCAAGGGTGGTGGAGTAGGTGGTATGAGAATAACGCCGTCGATTGGAAGCTGGAGAGCGGGCCGAACGCGTGTGGTAAGGGCGACGTCGAGATGATGTGGCGGAGAAAGAGGAGGCGCGTCAATGTCACCTGCGTTGACAATTGCCCTTCGGGTTCACTCGGCCTGCAACCGGACCTGTGCGAATACGAGAGAAAAGTTTGCCACTACCCACCCTGCGATTGCGAGGTTGGCGATTGGACCGACTGGGGGTGCAGCGCAGAATGCGGCACAGGAGAGCACAGGAAAACGCGATTTCAGACGAAGACCTATCCTGAGCAAAAACGTCCCCACCCCTTTTCTCTTCCCGTCGTAGTTGGTTCTCCTCTCCCTTCCTTTTCTGAAAGTTCGAACTTTCTTTGTGCTTTACAATTTGGTCTTTTCTAGTACATAGACACCCCATAGTCACGATGGTGAATCTGCTAGGCAAATCAACAAGCTTTCGTTGTTGCGCATGACAAGTGTGACCTCGTAGCTAGTGTATGTGTAATTCTGGCGAGCTAGTTCAGTAGCATCACAGACCTAGCATATCGTGGTGAT
Organism: Amoebophrya sp. A120; assembly: GCA_905178155.1. NCBI lineage: Eukaryota > Dinophyceae > Syndiniales > Amoebophryaceae > Amoebophrya > Amoebophrya sp. A120. The sequence continues at coordinate 98,335 of CAJINV010000031.1, forward strand.
TCGAGCTCCCTGTCTGCTTCTATTACAGTTGTGAGCGCAAAGTATCGTTGAAAGAAAATATGAGTGCCCGGGGATGAAGAGATACTCGCGATGTTTTCGCAGTTCTGACCCTATGCCGCTCCAGCGCCTGCGGAGGCTTGCCTCCCCAGCGATAATGGACAATGGCAATCCAATGTCGGCGCGGTTGTTTTAGCATCACAAATTCCCCGAAATGTCTTTCCTGTCCCTGCGGAGGCTTGCTTCCACGGTGACAATGGACGAGAGCGCAGCCGGCGCGGTTGTTTTAGCATCACAAATTTCGAAACACAGCTAGAAAATGCTTCTGATGGGGCGAGAAACATTTTCAGCATGCAGCTTTGCGTTACAGCTATGGGATCGTGGGGACGTTTTTACATAGGATAGGAACCCAACCTCCGGAGGAAGAAGTTGCGCAGACACGTCGGACGCAAACGGCGTCGCATACAGCATACTCGTGCAATATGGGAGTGTCAGGATTGAAATCGTCAAAGTTGAAATGATTTGTGATGCATAAAATCGATACCAGCTGGAAGCCCGCCAATTTCCCAGCGGCGCATGACAAATTTCGACACCCTCTAAAATCAGTTTGTCATGCTGTTTAGAGACAGAAGGCGCCTTTTATCATGCTACTTTAGCAGCTCTATGCCAAACCCAAAACAGGCTTACAATCGGCCTCGTTTACAATCCCTGCAAGAGAGGCACTTCATGCCTTGCAGTTTCTGCATGAGAAATTATTTCAACCTTGAGGATTTCAGTTCTGACGCTTCCATAAGCAAAAAAACGCGTGCCAGATCTGTAAGCTTGGAGATTTCGCACACACCGCGCAGACGAACCTGGAGTGTGTGGACGATGGCGCTGGAAGCTGCAGGCGTTCCTGCAAAAAAGGGTTTGACTGGAACCACATCACGCAGCGGTGCGACTGGAAGGTGTGCACCTGCGAAGGCGGCGTCGGTGCTGAGGGGACAGAGTGCCCGTACAACGGGGCAGTCAACTGCGCGAGTTGCAAGAAGGACTTCTCTTTCTTCACCCAAAGGTTTGCAGAAGATGACCCTAGGGAGTTTACAATTTGCCGCCGGAAATGCAGGTCGCTGGCCGCCGTCGCCAACCTCCAGGTGACCTCCGGTGCTGGCAAGAGTTCTTCATCTTCTTCCTTCAGTAGCACCTCTTTGCAGCTAGTCCGATCGGAAAAGGAACAGTCAATCATATTACAGTGAAAAATGCCCCGACCCCCAAAGTTGCAAAAATTTGCGATGCGAAGTTTCCAAATGAAAACTTTTTGTCATGCATGAAAGGAGTATGAATCTTGCTGATGCAGAGCCTAGGAGTGTATCGCATCGCTTGCATTACAAGCGCCGCTTTTAATGGGGTCTTTTGCAATACAAATTTTTACTATTCACGATTGGACATCTGTGATACTGATAGATGCAAGAGCAAGAGGGCGAATGTCTCACGACTTGGAAAAGTTTGCAATGCAAATGCTCCCAAGGCCGGGGGTGGGGGCATTTTTCATTGTAATAAATCAACAACGTGTGCAACACGGACACGGAGACACTGTATCAAATGCAAAAATCTGGGTCTGGAAGGATGCAAGGTTTGTCATGCACATTTTGTATGACTCCTGATCTCTGCGATGCATGCCCTAGCATCACAGGTGTTGTGACGGCTTTCTGATGCCTATACCGCAAGAGAAATGTCCTCTCGCCGTGGCCAGAACCAGACCTCTTTTGCTGTTCATGCAATACAGTTTTTTGGATAATGCAGACGCAGCATCACAAGTTTATTCTTCCAGACCCAGACATTTTTACATTTGATATGCTGACCACGAGTGCGATGGCGCTCTGCCAGGCGGCGACCTGCAACTATGGCGACCGGCAAAGCTGTTGCGTGAAAAAAAGCGCTGCGGTGGCGGTCGCATGGAGCGAAAAGCTGCCACTTCTTGTAGCCGTGCACGTGGCGATAGCAGCTTTCGCGTACGTTTAATGCTGCTAGAGGAGGTAAATAAGTAAGCGCTCATCCCGACTTTGTCTGTGTCTCCTTGACGAGCAACTTCAATAGAAAGGAACATAGTCTGTCGCCTTTGTGCAAAACGTATAGAAGAAGAAGAACTCACCAATACCAAAACGTTGTATAGAATGCTTGTTTCAGCTTGCTCTTTCACACCGAAGGTTTTTTCTAATTACGGCCTAAACCGGGATGACAGAAGGATGCAAGTCCTGCATTGCAATCATGTTTTGCTCTCTTTCTCTCTTATTAATTTGCTCTTTCATGTCACTGATGGTGGCATAATCTAACTGGATATAACCGGGATAACAGTCAGACGCGTTATTATATCGGATCCTTTGTTTTTGTTTGTTTGCGAAACCGCGTAAGTAGAAAAAGAGCTCCAAAACGTATAGAATGTTTGTCTGCTAAAATCCGTTTCGACTTCAACTTTTTTCGCGAGAATCAAATGAATCCCAGACACAAGTCTCGTTTGCCAAAATCCGTTTCGATTTCAATTTTTATTTTCGCGAGAATCATTCATGCCGCAGACACAAGTCTGCTTATCGGTCCACTCGATCTTCACGCGGCGATTGTTTGCAGGCATTTCGACCAGGCGAATCTGACCTCAGCTGTCAGCTTGATTTTAGCGCTCCAAAACATCGGAGTTATTCGCGAAGATTAACAAGCAGAAGCAACTTCTCATCATGCTCAAAAGTGACCTAGGAGCAGGATTGCTTTTTTGGACGGCCGCCGAAAGGCTCCAGTAACTGTTACAGCATCTTGTTTATGCTGCTGTTTTCTGTTGTGACCTCAGGAAGCCAGAGCAGTGGCTCCGATCATGCTGCAGGAGACGTAATAGTGTGCAATGAGCCTGGCACAGATTCATTGGTCGTAAAAACATGCAACCAGTAAAACCCGCAGATATATATTTTGATCATTCAGATGAGTCAAAGCACTTCGCCTCTTCCGCGCTTCGATGATCGCCGCCTCGGCAGCGTCCTTGCCGCGGTCCTGCTCTATTGGTCGAGATCGTAAGTTGATCCTGGATCTAAGTACGTCTATGTCTTGTTCGAGACGACTACTGGTGGTGGCAATTTTTACTCATGCGCATCACGATCACGTCGGGCTCGGATCACCTGTTAGCATCCAGATGTTGACCGTCTTGATCCCTAGAAGCTAATGCTCTCGTCCCGGATTCAGGTAGGGAAAGAGAAAAGAAAAGAAAGTACGTTCCTCCAGTACTGGAAGATCTTGTCGCGGCCCGTATGAACCACAGCATCGCGTGATTCAGGCATTTCTGGCATCGCATTCGATCGTACTTACTACTACAAGAAACTACACGGAGATCGTAAGGATAGTTAACATTTTACAGACGAGGAACAAAAACATTTATGGTAAAAATATTGAGTAGTAGGTATCATGCAATTCAATTAGTATTTTATATTTGCGATTCAAAAGTTGAATTTTTTCTACAGCGAATGCTCGAGCGCTTTAGACAATTAAGGAGCTTCCTTGCTTCCAGACGAGCTAGCCAGCAATCCTTGATGCCCTGGACTTACTTCTTGTGTTGCGACTTCTGTACAGCTTTTTTTGTGGACCATTAGCTTTGAGATGCGTATGTGAATTTCTTCTCGAAATTTATGAATATAAACCTGTATGATTTTATTGTTGAAGCTGCTGTTTGTGTAAGATGAAGATGATGTTCACAACCAACTTTGTCCATGGAAGAATTGAGCAGTAGAAGCAGACGCAACTAATTTGCATATCGACTGGACGTCGTCCTAGTCCCTCCTCAGGGAGAGTTCGCACCAGCTGCACAGTGCGGAGGTGCGAGCCGGGCTACAACGAACGGACGAGGTTGCTGGAAGGACTACGAACCGAGAAGCGTCGACGCACAGCTCGTTCCTGAACGCTTGCGTGCATTTTTGACGTCCCCTCCGACGCGGCGGCGTAGAGTATTAAGGCGAGGACCGGTGAACAACAACTCTGGCCGTTTGTTTTTACGTTGTCAAGGAGTACTTACTGGGCCTTGGCCCCCTAAACCGGGGCACGCCGCAGCGCGGGCAGTAGAAAATGTCGTCGGATCATCGGGTTGAGCTTCCGGTACCGGTGCAGAAAAACGAGATCTTGACCGAGAATAATAAAGAACATCAACACTACCGGCGACAAGGTTTTGCAGAAAGGTATGCCTCGGCCCACTCGCTGCTGTCTTTGCCTTCCTCGGTGGTCGAGGAAGTTCTGGTATCAAATGTAAAAATGTCTGGGTCTGGAAGATTGCCAGGTTTGTGATGCACATTTTGCATGACTCCTGATGTCTGTGATGCATGCCCTAGCATCACAGATTTTGTGAGGGCTTCCTGATGCCTATACCGCATGACAAATGCTCTTTCCGTGTAGCAAAACTTGGACTCTCTTTGCTGCTCATGCAATACAGATTTTTTTAGAATCCAAAATCAGCATGACAAGTGCCAACCTTCCAGACCCAGACATTTTTACATTTGATATCTGGACGACAGCTATGAGTATGATCCAGCACAGTTCGCGGGCGCAACTCTTCTAGAACTAGACGAGGATCATCATGGCAACAACGTCTCGACTTATAATACTCGCGAGGAGGACGGCCACGGCGCTGGTGCTGGTGGTCAGCGCCAGTCGCTTCGTCTACCCGGCGTAGGTGCACCGAACATGGAAGCTGGCGGCTCCTCTCCCTCAACTCGAGTTTTACACTATCCCAGAGAGCATGAGAAGCAGCAGGGTTTTTGCTCGCCTCGTAGCGGAGATAGGCAAGAAATTTGTGTTTCCCCGAAAGAACAAGCTGCTGTTCTTTCGAAAGGTTCAGCCGCTGCAAATTCGCGGGATGGCTTCCTCTCCAAGCAGTCGCGGATAGTAGGATCCTCAAGCGGGGGTGTAGTAGTACACCCCTCATCTTCTGCTGCACATCAAACCGAGGTCGAGCAGGAGCAGAGGAAGAAGAAACTGTTTTCTGCTTTGAGCAGATCGCGGTCTTTGCTGCAGCTGGATTTGGATGATATCCGCGAGAGCGATATCAAATGTAAAAATGTCTGGGTCTGGAAATTTGTGATGCTGTGTGGCATATCATGAGGAGGCCACAGTTGCTGGCTCAGCATGACAAGTTTCTGAGCTTCTAGGTGTTGCCTATTCTGCATGACAAACTACGTTTCTGCATGACAGAAAAGTGGGGCGCTTTGGTAATGTGCATGACAGATTTAAGAGTCATGCCAGACAAGCATGACAAACTTGCATTTTTCCAGACCCAGACATTTTTACATTTGATAAGCGAGGCGCGCGCACAATTCGCGCAAAAGCGCACGAGATCTTTCCAGTACAAGAGAAGCCCGAGTAGCTGCACGAGCGACGGCGGTGCTGGCGACAATTGGATGATTACATCCGGTACTATGCGCCTGCTGTCGAGCACCTCACAGCAGCAAGAGGACGGCACTTCTTGCGCCGGAGTTGTAGAGAGGAACACGTACACGACCGAAGGTGACCCGGAAGCTTGTGGCCGAGGGGATAATCTCTGCCTGATCGACGAGGAGAATCCGGCGGAGAGGACGAGCGCTGTTCTGCCCACCGGGGACGAGAAATTTTTCGTCGATGAGACGGCAAGTCTTTTACTGTCGAACACGTGGGCGGACAGCATCGATGACAAGGTCGACCGCTCTATCCTCCGGAAAAACGTAGTCACCTCCTCGAGCTCGACATTTAGTCAAGATAGCAGTTCTGGTATGCAAGACAAAGAATTTTGGCTTCTGGTTTCGCGCACGAGGTGGCAAACTTGCTTTGGGTCTCTAGTGCAGCGTACCATAACAAGCCCATTTCTTTTTTTTGAGGACTCCACAATATAAGTAGATACAGCAGAACAAACTGTGGAACAATTCCTAATTAGCCTGAAAACATGCTCGTTATAGCGCTAGGGCGCATCAATACAAATTCGGCATGCGGAAGATTTGCATTTGCACGTCAATATGATAAACATGGGGCAGCTCTTGCTAGTACGTTTTTCCGCAGGATACGTATGGTAGAGGACTCGATGCGAGCGGATCAGTATGTCGATGGTAGGCTCCATCCTGGCAACGACCGGGCACTTGCCGGACGAGAAGAACGGCTTAACAACAGCGAAGTAAACCAGAGTGGCGGCGGCCGGTGTTCCAACAGCAGTAATCGTTGTAGCGCCGGAGCGCTGGCGCGTAGTGAGCAAGTGGATCACATTATCAAAAGGAAAAATCCCCCCTCCCCATATCAAAACGAAGTTTCTGATGCTGGATTTGCGTACACAAATCAGACTTGTCGTGCTGAAGAGGACTGCAGGCCTATACTAGGCCTGAGTAGAGAGGTTTTCTGCTAGGCGCTACGCATGGCAAACGCGTACTCTGTAGGGCCAACAGCATCACAAACCGCCTGCAGAATGCGGCGGAGCCTGTGTAGTTTCGTTCCTGCAAGACAGAGATGATTTGAGGTCACAGATGAGCATTACAAATTTCCTGAGATGTGCCTTTTCGATATGGGGAGAGGGAATTTTTGCTTACGATACACATGACCGACTATTTTCACGACGTGGCCGAGGAAGACGAGGAAAGCGGCAAGCGGAACAAGGGTCGTGCTGGGCCTCTGAACATGAATCAAGAGGTTCGCATTCCCAAGTCCATCTACATGGGCCTTGCCCTGGTCCTCACGGTGGTGCTTCTCGCGTGCTTGTGCGGGGCACTGGCCGGCGGGAACCTGTTTTCGGGGGGGCGTCAGGGTGCCAACCAACAACTGCGGCCGTTCGACGTGTTCGGGAGCCCGCCGAAAGACCCCGTATCAATTGCAAAAATGTCTGGGTCTGGAAAGACCCAAGGTTTGTCATGCTTGTCGGACATGCCTCTCAAGTCTGTCATGCACGACATTACCCAAAACCAAAAGCCCCACTTTTCTATCATGCAGAAGCCCGCTTTGTCATGCAGAAAAGCCAAGACTGTAGCACCTCCAAAACTTGTCATGCTTGCCAGTCAAATGAGGCGTCCTCGTATTTCGCAACCAGCATTACAAGTTTGCAGACCCAGGCATATTTGCAATGCATACCCTGGAGGTGGTCACGACCGCGACAGTACCACGTTTCAGCCCGGGGTCGACGGTCCCGGCAGCGCGACATCTACTTCCGGGGGGCCGAAAATAAACCCACTGCCGCCCCCGGTTCCGCAAAATTACTATGATCCCACTTCGGCTCCACCAATTACAGCTCCAACTGCCCCTCCGTCTGATGTTGTTGTTGTTCCGACTCCAGGTGGACTAGCTGCTCCTACACCATCAACTGTGCCGGGTCATGGCAACATGCCGGCAAGTTCCAGCACACTAGTTGCCCCGACGACTTCGTCGACTCCGAGGACCAGCAACACACCCGCGCTTCCATCCGCGAGTTCATCGGGAGACGAGGGAACAAATCCATCAGAACTTCTACCCAGCGTGCCAGCCGGCGGCGTAGAGGGCCACGACGGGTTGGGTAGTTCAACAGTGTCGTCCGAAGTGACAACCAGTACATCTTCACAAGTTGTACAGCAGCCTACTAGTACACCAGATTCAGGAGCTGCAGTGGTCGCGCCAGGTGGAACTACTACCTTCGCTGCAGAGCCATCGGCGTCTGGTTCGGCGCAGGGCCACGTAGTAGCAGAGGTCCCTTCGACTCACCGGGCCGAAACGCAGTCGAGCGCTGCTGTGTCGCAGCAAGGGACTACAACTTTGGACCCTACCCACGACCGTAGTGCACATCAACCAAGCAGCTCGGAAGGTGTCACGAGGACTCAGCCACCGGCTGATGGAGCAAATGCCGACTACGGTTTTGATGCGGAAGGTAGCTTGGTCGCACCGTCCACTACGCGTCGTGTCGGAGAAGTGGAAAATTATGTGCAGAACGCGGGGCAGGAACTGCAGCGGCCTGCGCCAGCATCTAATATCGGCGCAGCTGATTACCTAAGTTCAAGTTCTGGCGCATCCTTTTCATCTTTCTCTTTTCCCCGGGAGACGCCAGCATCGCCGCCTAATACAGGGGCACAGCACGGCAGTACAACTCCACCGAGTCATCTCGACAGCACCAGAAGCTCCATGCCTCCACCGCCCGCCAGCTATATTCCACGCCGGCTCGCTGCTAAGGGTGATGGCGGCAGTCACCACGACGACGATGGTTATGCCTCCACCGCCTGTCCCGCGTCCAGTGCGAGCAGCGAGTACGGAGATAACTCCGAATGCGGGGAACAGCACGACTCTCTAGCGGGGCAGCTCCACGGCGAAACAGATTCTGCAAGTGGCTCCAGCTGCTTCATGGACACGTGTTTTTTCCCGCCGCATGGGGACCCTACACCTACCGGAGCTACCACAGGGAACTACAACGGAACCAGCGCTAGCTGTAGCGGTTTCAATACCTCCTCCGGCACCGGAAGATCCTCTTCGTGCTGTTCCGCTAGTGAAGATAACGCTTGTAGTTCCACCAGCATGATCTCATCTGGGGATAGTGAAGAAGATGACCGCCCACGACCTCTGCCGCAAAATTTGCTGCTTGGAAATTACAATGGCGGCGCTGCGTCTTATCTCCATCGCGAAGGCTATCTCGGGAATTCGTATTGGCCCACCTTCGGGGCCGCGGGCCAAAGAAGAGGGTCGCGCGAATCAGTGGACGCTGCGAAGGACACGCTGCGCTACTGGTACGAGGGGATGGTGCGCAGTTTCAACGAGATGCACGGCTACACGTCTGTGACAAACCGGCGGCCGCCCCACGTGCTCTTCGAGACAGGGGGCAAGACGGAGCTAGCGGGGGCGTACCCACTCATGAAGACACTGGCCAGGCAGGGCGTGCGAGTCACACTGCTCGCGCCTTTCGGAAAGTTCGCAAGCAGGAACTCGTCGTTGTACACAACGAAAACAACTACTTCGAAGATCGCGGGGGCTGCTCCGAAGATTGACGCCACTACATCCCGGCTGTATTCGCTAGACCCGGTTCCAAACGTTGACGCTCCGGTGCTTCCGGAGCGACTGATGCCGGAGGAAGACCGCGGGGTTGGTGAGGACTACGAAGACCCTATCACATGAGGAGAAACGGGGGTCCCACCATCCATACCTATTGGTCAAGTTGGGAACTTTGCAACACAAATCCAGAAGTCATAGGAGTTACGCACGATAAGTTTTCGCTCTCGGTGCTGTTGTCGTGTTTTGCTAGTAGTGCAGCTGCATCACAAGAAATCGATCTTTTTATCATGATGAGAGCATCACAAGTGCTTCCCAAAAAGCATTAGAAAATGGTTCTCATGGGGAACAACCGCATGCGATGACACATATTAGAAGGCACGTAGATTTGCATATACAACTCTCGGATCAACACGGGGACCACGTTTTTCCGCACGATAAACCCGGAGCAGGACCGAGTCGCGTGGGACTTTGGCCTGCCCGTCCACGATTGGCGGGCGCTGGAGGAGGCCGGCGTCACAGTGGTGCCGTTGAAGCCGCGGGACGTGATTCACAACTCGGGCTGGCTGTTTGCGCAGCAGGCCAAGGACAGCAAAATTCTTCGCTGGTCGCGGGACTACAAGTTCACGGAAAAGTTCATTGCGGAGTACATTCTGGGGGAAAACCCGGTGGACTTCGTGATCAGCGACTGCTACGCGGCGGGCAGCGGCGTGGCGAAAACGCTGATGGAGACTTTGCGAGTGCCCGGCAGCATCTGGTGCGGTAATTTCCACGGGGCCTGGGCGGCCCGCTGGGTGCTGGATCGCACCATGCGCAGTTCGCCTGGCTCCAACAAGTCGCCCACGGACTTCTTTCCGACCTTTGTGCAACACTTCCTGCCGTCGGAAGTCACCAAGCAGACGGGGTCCTGCTTCCCGAAGGTACAAATCAGGAAGGAAGTAGAGGGCGCTGCAGATGAGAGCCTTCATGGTAAAAAGTCCTCGTGCAGCACTTGCAATTCTAGTTTCATAAGAGCTGGTGCATCAGATACGACGGAAGACGACTTTGATTCCGATGTTGACAGCACGACCGGAAGCTCCCTTCGGAGCTGCAGTGGTGACAGTTATTGCAGCAGTCTCTGTAGCACTAGCGGTGGAACAAGTTGTGGCTCTATCAACAACTCCACTGTGCTGACCACTAGTACTTCGCTAACCCCCCGGTCCGCGACACCCCTTCGGGTGGATTGCCGGATGCCGGGCCCGAACCCACACGATCGCCGCACGATTCCCAACGTGGTCATCGCGGCGCAAAGTGCGAAAGCACGGACGATAAGCATCGGAAATCCTCGCACAGAGGCCGGGCAGGAAGGTACTAAAACTTCTACACCAGAAAAAATAGCCGAACGTGATCCAGACATTTTGTGGATGCGCGAACGGGTGGCCGCATTGGAAGCCAAACTGCTGCAAGGTCGTGCTGGGGAGACGTCCAAGAGGAGCAACGGTGAGGTTTTTAACACCACTGCACGTCGCGGCGGTTCGCGCTTGCAAAGTGAAACTATGCAGGTGAAAATTCTCTACATTGCGTTCGGGCGACAATCGTTTAACTTCCACTACCTTGCTATGGAGCACCTGTGGCGGAGTTTGCGAAACATGCCGGAAAACATCCTCTATCAAATGCAAATATGTCTGGGTCTGGAAGGATGCAAGGTCTGTCATGCACAGTTTGCATGACTGCTGACGTCTGTGATGCATGCCCTAGCATCACAGATTTTGTGAGGGCTTCGCGTTGCCTATACCGCATGATAAATGCCGTCTCGTCGTGGCAAAAACTGGAACTCCTTTGCTTTTCATGCAATACAGATTTTGTTAGGATCCGAGTGCAGCATCACAAGTTGCAACCTTCCAAACCCAGACATATTTGCATTTGATATCCTCGTCTACCTAGTTGCGCCAGACGGCATGCAGTGGAAAAATGAAGAAAGTGCGCTGCTGGGCAAGCTTGGGCGGAAACAGATCACCTCTGCTTGGGTCCAACGGCAGTACGGCAAATGTGTTCGACTGCAGCATCGGGTTTTCGCAGGTAAACTGAAGTGGATGAAAACGAAAAGTCGTCGTCGCACCAGGAGCAGTTGGCGAAACACGGTTGCGCGCCAGCAGGCCGAAAACTATTGTGTGGGTATCTGGAAAGACGGCGTGCACGACAGAGAACTGGATGAAATTGATATCTCGCCGGAAAAAAGCCGCACCAGAAGTAGAAAGCAGAAAACTTCGTCCGCATCTTCATCCGCAGCCACGCGGCCGCGCGGCTTTGATGGTAGTACTTTATTCCGCAAGATCGAGGTGACGCTGAATGCTCCGCAGCTGAAGCTTTTCCAGACCTTCCTATCAAAATGAAAAATCCCCCCACCTCATACTCAAACTAGAAATTTGTGATGCAGATTTGTGTCACAAATCAGCTTTGTCATGCTACTTAGAAGGGAAAGGATGCGGACTTTAGTGCTGGTTGGCGTGGGAAAGCCTTGCATCTTCAGCATGACAGGGGGCAGCTGGAAGTGGGAAACAGCATGACAAATTGCCTGCAAACGAGGCCGCAGCTGCGTCTCTTGGCCTTCTAGCATTACATGTCGATTTGTGTACTCAAATACAGCATCACAAATTTCGTTTCCGATATGGGGACGGGGGATTTTTCCTTTTGATACTTCCCAGAGCAAGTTTTCTACGTCGCGCACGGGGGCGTGAGCGGGCTCACGGAAGCGATCGGCCTCAAGGTTCCCATCATTTGCGTGCCCATGCTGTTTATGGATTGCAAAAATGTCTGGGTCTGGAAAGATGCAAGTTTGTCATGCTTGTCTGGCATGATTCTGCATTCTGTATTGCGTGGCCACCAAGAGGCCCTCTTGCCTGTCGTGCAAAAGCGCAGTTTCTCATGCGAAATACGCAGCACAGAAGCACAAAAATAGTTGTCATGCTTGGGGGCGCATTACAGAGCGCTTATTGTTCACGGACTTGCATCACAAGTTTCCAGACCCAGACATTTTTGCATTTGATGCTGTTTCCGGATCAGCCCGCGAACTGCCGGGCTGTCGAGAAAGCCGGGATCGGCCTCAACCTGAGCCAGCACGTGACGTGGAAGCTGTGGAAAAGTCGGTCCCTGGTGATGCGGCCGGGCGGCGAAGCCCTGCTGCACTGGTGGGACGAGAACGGGTGCTACGCCGGAGAGGAGGAATTCCGGGCGGACCGCAAGACGCACCCCAGGGAGGTGGTCTCCTTGGACACCGCAGTGACGTATCTGCTCGAGAAAGAGCACGCCGCACGCGTGTACGCGAAGCTGGAAGAGGTGTACGCGGCTCTGCAGAAGGAGGCAGTCGACCGGGAAGACGGGCTTGCGCCGTTCGTAACCGAACTCTTGGAGGACTTGAGCCGCGGCGTCCCGCAAGAAAAAATTGCAGCGGAGGGCGGTTTGCACTTCGCAACGGTGCCACGGTATTCCGAGATTGGTGATGATGTTCGACGCCCACGAGAACAAAAGCTAGGGGACGATGATCATCATAAAGTTGCGACAGAACTACGGGTTAGTACCCTTCTAGATGCTGCAGATGGTCGTCAACAGCATGCAGGAGATGAAGCTCTAGATATTGAACAAGCTTCTTCGTCGTCCAGCACATTTGGTCGTGCCAACGGGGGGCGCACTAGCACCAGCCGCGGTACCGTGAGTCTGTCCCTCGACCTGGGTGGTTCGGGCTTGAAAGCTATGTTTGTTCGTGTATCCACCAAGAGAACTACTAGTACCGAGGAACCACGAGAACCGAGGACCGAGGAGCCGTCCTCTGTTATTAGACAAGGAGAGCCCGGCGTTTTTACCACAGTCATGCAGCTGGACCCCGAACTGAAGCCAAAGTTTGAATTTCCCGAGCTGCGTTTGAGTTTGACCCCGAGCGAGCACCGACTGGGTTACGTGACGGACATCCGCGGCGAGCCGCCCACCGAGTGGTTCATGCGTCGGCTACGGCAGGAGTACGGTGCAGCGATTTATAGTACCTTTCCACCAGGCCCAAGCCGCAGAACTACTGCAGGGCCGCCGCGCCAGGAGCTGCCCACAACCGGCATGAGTTCCGCGCCACCAGGATCTCCACTACGGCCGGATGGCACGGCCCTCTTGCGTTTTGGTCTTGCTCCCGCCGACGTCGTTCCTGTGGACCTCGCCAACCTGACTTCTAGTGCGATCCACATCAGCGCCAGCTCCGGAGACAGCTACAAGCTACTTGGCCCCACCGAACAAAAAGCATCAAAACGCCTGATGGAAGCGGTTTTGATGGGTAGTGGTTCTTCATCAGGAGGAGCTGGACAACAAGAACATTTTTATCGAGAGCGCAAGAAGAGTCGAGCGTGTCCTGGGAAGCGGGAAGTTGAAATCCAACTAAGTGAAAGCGATAAAGCGGTCTGGGGACAGTACTGCCACTCGTTTGTAATCTGCGAGGAGGAAAGGCGCAATAAGACGGGCGCAACGTCGGCGACCAGCTCTCGGCAGCAACTATACGCGGAGGAGTTCTCGCAGCATCGAAGTGGTGGAGGTGCTCCGCCCCACAAGGACGAGCTGCAGCTTCTACACGGGCGCTGCCACGAGTGGAAAACCCTGAGCCAGTATCAAATGCAAGAATGTCTGGGTCTGGAAACTTGTGATGCTGGATGGCGTCTCATGATGAGGCCACAAATGCTGGCTCAGCATGACAAGTTTCTGAGCTCCTAGGTGTTGCCTATTCTGCATGACAAACTGCCCTTCTGCATCACAGAAAAGCGGAGCTCTTGGGTAACGTGCATGACAGATTTAAGAGTCATGCCAGACAAGCATGACAAACATGAATTCTTCCAGACCCAGACATTTTTACATTTGATAGCCAGATTTTCACGGGGGTCCGGGTGTCGGCTCGCACCGATTCCGAGGTTCACCAGACCGCGGCTGGGACCTTGCTACGCGATCTGGAGGAAATGAGGCACCCTAGCAGCCGTCCGGACTGGAGAAGCATCGACATATGAAAACAGACAACGAAACTCCCCTCTGACCTCGAAATTCGATCATGAAATATGTGTGTAGAAGGATTACGCACTGATCAAGACATTAAGCATGAATCAGCTTTTTACTAGCATTTCGCTTGCTTGTCGTGTAAACAAGCCTGAGAAGAAGCATGAACCGGGAATACAGAAGATCGGTGCAACACGTTGGAGTGCTACCGTTGACGGAGGAAAAGAAATGCTGCCTTGTATCTATACTTGTAGTAGCGATGTTGAAGCGCCGCAGGAGTAGTTATAGTCCCTGCGTTGTTCTTGAACTTGTGTCTGTGCTGTCATGTTGTTGATCAAAATCTGCCTGAGCCTGCAGATGAGGCGGAGGTGGAACAACGCTTCCATTTGATACGATGTGTCGAACTACGTGAATGTGGCTGCGGGAACCCATCTGGCGGTGACGTTTGTGAGCGCGGGTGCGGACGGGAAGCCGGCTCCGATGGGTTACCTGGACATGGTCAAGGGGCTCGTGCACAAGAAAGCGCGCGGCCTGCATCAGAAATACTTGTCCGACCTGCTGGTGCCGCTGCCGGCCCGTATTATGAACGAAAACTCGAAGAAACAGGTGTACCGGCTGGAGGGCATGCGGTGGCTGAACGACCCCAGTATTGACTACTCGAAGCCGTTGTCGGCAGCCGCGAAGTATGCATTGCAAATATGTCTCCTGGGTCTGGAAACCTGTGATGCTGGTTTGCGAATCATAAAAGCAGCCTCCAATATGGGGACGCGCATGACAAGTTTCTAAGCGACTAGGTCTTGCGTCAAATGCATGAGAAACTGCGTTTTTGCATTACAAAAAAATAGACTGGTGGCGCAACATGCATGACAAATCCTCCTCTCCTGTCAGCAGAGCATTACAAGTCTGGTAATCTTCTTCCAGACCCACACATTTTTGCAGTGGATACGTTGCGGCAACTAGATGAGAACGAGGACCAACGCGCGTTTTTGCCGGCCGGCGTGCTACTCGGCGGCCACGGGCAGGCGGACAACCAAATTGAACCGTACGTGAGCGCCTTCGCGTGGACCAAGTTCTTGCGCGAGCAGTTGGCCCCATTGGCAAAGCAGTGGTTCAACATCGAGCACCAGTCGACATCTTCTGCTGCTCGGAAGGAGGGCACGAAAGGACAAGAAGAGGAAACATTGTCAGGCATCACGGGAAGGAGCAGCGGTACGAGACGGTCGGCGGAGAATGAAGCCGAGGGAGAGGACCCGCGGGACGGGAGCACTAGTCATCCACAGAAGCGGTGGGTGCAGCCGGATGAACAAGAGCAAGTCCTTGGCACGTCACACCCCGAGAATATTACTAGCACGCAGGGACAAGAAGAAGAAGTGCGGAGAACAGCAAGAGCATCTTCAAAGAGCCCCTTAATACCCCTCGTGCTAACTGGTGGACAGGCCAGTGCGATTTTGCGCGCGGCGGGACCGTATCAAATGCAAAAATGTCTGGGTCTGGAAGATTCTGAGACTTGTCATGCACGTTTTGCATGGGCCATGATGCCTGTGATGCATACCCTAGCAATACAGATTTTCTGAGGGCTTCTTGATGCCTATTCCGCATGACAAATGCCTTCTCAGCGTAGCAAAAACTGCATTGCCTTTGGTACTCATGCTATACAGATTTTTTTGGAATCCAAATGCAGCATCACAAGTTCGGACTCTTCCAGACCCAGACATATTTGCATTGCATAGACCGAAATCGAACCATGGCGATGAGACGCTCCGGTATTTGCGAGAAAAGTTCGGGATTGTGGTCTTGGCGGGCTACGATTCCTACGTCCACTGCGGCACCAAGCAGATGGAGAACTGGACGTCGCGGTCGCCAGGTAGTTTACAACAACAGCACGACGGCTTATTTCAAAACAATACCGCCCTCGCAGTAGAAACTACGAAGCGGTCCTGTCGTGGGTTCGCACCGGAGGAAATCCGGCGACGCGCCGAGCAGTACATGCATAGTAAGGGGGAAGAGCAGGATGATGAGTCTCCGGGAAGATCACCGCGGAAGAACAAGACGACGACAAGGAACAACGGCCCGGCAGCTCTTTATAATTCTTCCGGAAGACCAATGAGCAGGAGAAGTAGTAACACGCTTTCCCTTGATGTTTCGGGCCATGATGGAAATACTAGATCCGAACCAGATGTTGAACAAGAAGCAAAAATTACAAGTAGCCCTCGTCCAGAAGATGAAGATGTCGTGTCCAACATCTCGAGCATTGACTCAACATCATTTTCACCCTTTTATTCGCCGCCGTCACGTCGACCCCGCGATGCGATTCTAACTGTGCACGACGAGAACACCGGATACAATAGCGAAAGGCGAGTCACAGTTGTAAACGAGACCGCTTCATCGACTGGTCCTAGAAGTACTTGTTTAGAACAGCCTTGCGGTCATGGAAATAACAGCGAAAGTCGCCGCCCCGCCGCGGATCTGCCCCAGTATGGCGCAGATGGAGCGCTTGCACTCGGCAGCGATTAGGATGAGGAATGACTGAACATCTACTTCCCAAATTCAAATGATGGAGAGGGCTGCAGCTCTCTACACGCTGCAGTTCTTTGATTTATTCTTTATTGTGATTCGCGAATTTTTTGTTGATTTGAAAGCATAAGCACCCGTGGGCTTGGGAGCTCATCTGCAAATTATCCGCTCCCTCGCTTCCTCATACTTTTTTCAAACCGCAAGGAAATGGGGTGACATCTTGTCAAATGGAGTTTGCGTGCGCGTATGAGCTCTTGATTTTGTCAACGGTTTTCGATTTCTGATTTGTACAGAGTGGCTGCCTGGATGCTTTGTTGTGTACCGTAGATTTTTGCGAGTAGCGCATAGCTTCCAGAGTCAGCTGCTTTTCATGGACAAAGAAATATTTGCTCAAATGCATCTATGGATACATGTACTTACTTGGGACCCACGTGAAACTACACTCGGTCTCGATGTAAGTACAAAGATCATGATAATACGAACTAGCATGTAGGACCGTAGGCATTTTACGCCTAGCCAGCCGTCAGGACCGTAGCATTTTACGCCGACTGCTTTTACGCCAACGCCCGTGCGATCATCGCGAACGGGTATGATTCTCAACAGCACGACACAAGGTCATGCGAAGCAAAAACATACTCATTTCGCAGAGCCTTTCTCAAGCGGCGCATTTGTCAAAGCAAAGGATATGCAATCTGTTTTTTCATCTACAAGTTAAAGAGAATAAGAAACACAACTCAACAAAGCTATTACTTACTTCACGAGATAATTTGTGGCCCAGATGTTGCATCTGATGATCTCATTTTTTTTTTTTGCACTACGGAACGAACTGATAATGCATCATGGTGACTGCTAGCTGTAGGGTTTTACGCCAGCAGGCACCAGCACGTTTTTTTTTCTTTATCCAGTTTCTAGCTGTAGTTTTTTTTTGTAAAATGTATGGGAATCATGCTAGACCGACGGATCAAGACCACAAGGCATAGGCAGGAAGATAAATTTATGAACTCTAGCATAATTATGCGCAAAACTACTGTTTCCGAATTCAAACATGCTTGCGGCATGATTTTGATTTCTCACAGAAGACGTAATTGATGACTTCGCTTTCTCTTCACAGAATAGATGACGTTTCACAGCGGGATCGAGAACAACATGGTGCCGTTTTTTGAGAATGGAAGAACGCCACTCAGCTGTGTTTGCAGAGCACACTTCTGTGTTCCTTCGGAGTCAGATCTGACCAGTCGCAATACATTCTTTCTATTCCTTGAATGATCTACAACTTGATCTTTGGCGTCTCTAACACGTGCGAAGAACAGAGATCCTTTGCAGCTCGAAGGTCTGATGCGCTGTTTGTTCTTGTGCTTGCGACGTTGATGACGACGAGATCTTGCTTGTGTTTCCTCCGTCACGGATCCCATTTCTGAAGTGCAGACTGGGAACTACAACCTAACTCCCCGTGTTGCTACAAGAGCAATATAGTGAGCATGCTCATCTTCAAGTCACGCTGTGCGAAGTAAAACGGTTAAGGTTTGTTGTGAACAAGATCTCTGCTGACGCAAAGTCAAAGTTTCCATTGCAGGCCGGAGCTGTTTTCTACTTATGCTCCTTTGCAAAAGTAAGGTCGGATCAATTCACTGGACCTAAGTGAGTATTACCTAGTACGGACTTGTTGGACCCCGATTTTCTTTTCGCTTTGGTGTGAATGAAATTCACAGGCCGCGAATTCGTAAGTTGAATGAGCATAAAGCCGAGTTTTGATTCAGTTGTGTCTTATTTGCGACGATATGGATGTTGTTTTTTCTTCAGGTAGTTGAGGAGCGGAAATTTGTAGGTTTAGAAGCGGAAGGAACTTCCTCAGTAGACTGATTTGCAAACTACGAAGATCTCCTGGTGGGGGCGACAAACATATGAAGATTAAGAGCGGCAACATTTGAACGAGCATGTAAACAGCCGCAAAGTATTAACGATGAAAGAAAGAAAACAAATACCCACTCATGTTAAATACCCACTCATGTTAAAGTCAATGTGTAAAAACAAAAAGTACGAGATCTTCTTCTGGCGACATAAATAAAATTGTGCTAATACGACACACGAAAAAATCTTCTTTCACACGACACACTCACGACAAATAAAATTCCTGCACGCTCTCACGACGAGGATGGATGAGTTGTTCAGTGTGGGAGGACTTTGGAACATCACAATACCCACTGTGATTTTTTGTTGATGCGAGAAGTGTACTAAGGCCAGGTAGCTGCTCTTCGCACGAAAAAAGTCGGAATGCGGGGCTCCCGCGGACAACAAGAGAGCGCAGGCGGCGAAACGCCGGGTGGAAGCGCCGGGAACGATGCAGACCCTTCTCTCGGCGGAAGATCTTCAGGTTTACTTCAGAATGAAGATCCGAATGAACAAGATGAGAAGATCTTGTGGTCGGAGGCGGACATTTCTTACATGGAGCAGTGGCTCAACGACGCGGAGAAGAGGCAGCTCCGGAAGAAGATACATGTGATTAAGGAGTGCAAGGGAAAGTGTCGCACCTTGCAAACTATCCAATGCATCAAATAGGTCTGGGTTCTGGAAGACGAGTGCGAGATCTGTCATGCAGCTTTTGCTTGACCAAAGTCCGATCGGGCATGCAAACTCTAGCATCACAGATTTTGTTGAGCAGGTACTTACCCCACTGCCTAATCCGCATGACAAATCCACTG
This sequence comes from Amoebophrya sp. A120, assembly GCA_905178155.1. Taxonomy (NCBI): domain Eukaryota; class Dinophyceae; order Syndiniales; family Amoebophryaceae; genus Amoebophrya; species Amoebophrya sp. A120. The sequence goes on from CAJINV010000031.1 coordinate 117,501, forward strand.
TTTCGGTAAAATAAGAACTGGGGCCTTTTGCTAGCCATGCATGACAGATTTTGTCATGGTGTAGACTTCTGCAAATCGCAAATCTGAATTTTTCCAGAACTAGACACATTATATATTTGCAATGCATACAACCCATGGTAGACACTCAGGGGAAAGGAGAGCCCCTGGTGGAAGAGACGGGTCAAGGCTTGGAATATGTGACGCGGCGACGGCAGATTCTGGAGTACTGTGAGGAGCAAAATACGGGGGTCCGTAACTTGAAGGGCGCTGCAGCATCGAGACAAGCGGAAGCGCGGAGAGAAGAGGAACGGCAACAGCAACGGAGGAAAGGCGCGCTGCCGGTGCAGCACCGCGGAGACGGACCACCCGGACCGCAAGTAGAAAGGCCGTTACTCCAAACTTATTCACCGCAAAAGTATAATAAATCGTGTAGTCTACTTACTACTCGTATATGAAAAGATTCTTGCTGAAGTAGATGTCTTGCATGACATTACCATTAGATCTAGCAAATCTTATCGGAATTATCCGCATGACAAATTTTCACCGCTGTTCGTGAGAAAATTTATCATGCAAAATAAATGTGTACGACTACGTCTACAACGCTTTTGCACCAATGCATAAAACTTTACTTGAGGAACAATATCAAGAAGCTCCAGCGATCGACGAGAGTCGGCACGCTGCGACACGGGTAGAAGTACCGGCGAAAATGAATCCCACTGGTGCCGTCCAGGTGTTGGACTTCGGCTGCAAGGAGCCGTCTGCGTCGAGTGCCACTGCTTCGGGTTGTAACATCTTCCAGCAGCAACCTTCCAGCAGTAGTTCTCGACCACCAGTAGCTTGTTCGTCTGTGACAGCACTAAAACCCGGTGGGGGACCACTCGGGAAACCAGAACAGTTGTTGATGTCGCGGCCCATACAATGTACCAGTGATGAAGTAGTGTTTTCAAAATCAAAATTTGGAGAGCGAGATGCTTGCTTTCGTTTTCTAGCGGAATGTTTTATTTCTGACCCATTCAATTGCATACAAATGGCATATGTTTTCGTTTTCTTCGCATGGATGTCGGTTTTTCAAATAAACGTCGTCGGCGCTACTTTTCAGGTTCCGACGAATTTACTCAAGATTTACTCGACCGAATTTGTGCCGATCATCGCGATTGTTCCAAAGAAGTCCGTCTGGGGCTGTGGAACAAAAACCCGACTCCACCGAGGCCAACGGGTCAGGACACGACTGCACTTCTTGTTCCCGAAACGATGAACAACAGGGCAACACTTCGAAACCCCGCTGGGCAAGAACATCCACTTGCACAGAACGCTGAAAATAAGGTCGTGCAGCACGACGACGACCACGTTGATAGCGAGAGTGTCTACTTCGAGCGGCCGCCCGATAATTGGAGGTCGAGGTCTGGGTCTTGGATGCCGGACGAGGAGGTCAACTCTGCTTCACCAAAGAACGAAATCTACGTTGGCCCAGATCTACTTGCTTCTAGCAGTAGTGGCAGCTGCAAGAACATGTTGCCGAGTGGACAAAAGTCCCCTTCTGCTTTTGAGGGCCTAGGCGCACGACCCGAGTTGGGCGACGGGGAGGACAGCAGCAGTATTTTGGAAGAAGAGGAAGATGTGTGCGCTGTGGCGCGGAACCCCCTCTGCCATCTGCTAGCGGACGATGAAAGCAGTTGGAGAGAAGTGCTACCAAACTGCATCAACCGTCGTGCCAGGAATTGGCTCGGTAAAATTTATTTGTGTCGAGGATCTTCACTTTTGAATGATGATGTTCGTCCGCCTGCGCACTGTATGTTATGACTGAGGTTGAGTCATTTGAGTCGTGAAAATGTAGTGGCATATGAAATTTAGAGGACAATTTTACTTATTTTGGTTGGAACAATGGAAGAACAAGCAAGTGCCTACCAATTTTGCCGACTGCCTAGCGTGGCACGCTCGCAGACCATAACTGTTGGTGCACGACGATTTCTCGAGAAGCTACTGCAACCTGCAGCGGGAACGCCTCGACCAATCGGACGTCGACGCTTACACCAACCGCATTGCGCTCATCCTGCGCGTGACCGGGCACATCGACGCAGGTGGTGGTATCATCGGCCCGGCCGAGGGGGCCCAGACCACCCGGAATGCAGCACGGAACTTTTTGGCGTACTCGGTGCCTCTCAACACCAGGGCCGACGACCTGCCATCACTTGCAGGAGCTTCAGCACAAGGAACTTCATCTTGTGATGTGCCTTTGGCTTTACCGCCGCCGAGCACAGATTTGACTGATACGCTACGCGATTTCTTATCAACGAGTTTGCAATTTTCATCCGATAAAAGTTCTCTGGCGGAGGAAGTTGACGTTGAGGACTCAATTTCTGCTGAAGGATCATATGCATTGCAAATATGTCCTCTGGGTTGTCTCCTGCTGGTGCTGGAAGACTGCGAGATTTGTTTGTCATGCTAGTCTGACATGCCGCTGCAATTTGTATTGCATGGCCACCAGCAGTCTCTCTTGCCTGTCATGCAAGAACGCAGTTTCTCATGCGAAATTCGTAGCGCAGCAGCACGACGAAACTTGTCATGCCTGGCGGCGCATTGCAGTGCATTTATGTTTCACAGACTTTCATCACAAGTTGAAGTTGAAGTTTGAGTTTCCAGCAGACGCAGACATATTTGCAACGCATAAAAGAAGTAGTTCATCTTTCGGGTCTTTCGCCCCGGACCACGCACTGCTTGTGTACATTCCGCAAGCGGAACTGAGTCGCGCTTCGGAACAGGCGTTACCACTGAAGAAGCCGAACTTCGAACATTCCGCATTTGCGATCCTGAATGAAGTTACGAAGCAGGTAGAAGAATAAATACATAGCAGACGTCTCTAGTACTTCTCTATCTCTTTATGTTTGCAAGAAGAATTGCATACTTGCAGCCCGAAAATTATCAATCTCCGAAAATTCTAGAAAAAAAGCTTTCAAATTCAACTTCGACTACATCGGAGATCGATTGCCGAAATCGAATGACAATAATAAAACTCTACCGTAGTTGCAGACCGCAGATATTGGGACGACGAACAAGGACTTGAAGCAGAAAACCACCAACGGCGGCGTAGGTCTGCTGTGCCTCCTGGCCCACTCCGCGCAGGAGGAACGGCACTGCTTGGAGCTGAAAATCCGGCCACGCGAGGCGACGCTGCAATCGTGGCTAGACGGCAAGCCGGATGCTCGGCGTGACGAAATGTTGTCGAGGACCACCTGCGCAAAACTCGCTGGTGCAACCAAAACCGAGACCTTCTTCCTGAAGCAGCAGATTGAGGCAAAAACAATCGTCGAGACCCGAGCGCGCGGGTTGGGAGATGTCCTGTCTTGGTGTGGGCAGGACAAGAACTTCGGCGACCACTACGAAATGAGCTTGGTGGCAAATGCGTTACCACCAGCAGAGGCAACCACGAGTGGACCACCGGTGGACTTGCTCGACTTAGAGCCCCTTTCTGCTCCCGGATTCTTTCTCATTGCGTTCACGCAAGTTTCGACCCAAAACGGTCGCTCCGAGGTCCTTCGTGATTTCCATCTCCCGCCCGCATGCAGGTACATAGTTCTTAATCGGACTTTGTGTTTGTCGAACTGTTCTACACGAACAAATTGAAGATGAAATGCTGAAAAATTGAAATGGTGCAGCTTCCCGATGTAGTTTTGCAGAAATAACCAGTTGTTGAAACCCAGAGCTGCTGCAACTTTATCATTTCTTCTTGCACGACGACCTGGCGTCGCAGTTTTTGTTGTCGCAAAATGTGTTTAAATTTCTTCACCAGATCGCTGTACCTCTACCGGTGGGCAGAAAAGCGTGTGGCGTGGGGAAAGTGCGATGGCGCGGCGTGCTCGTTGCAACGGCAGAACCTGGGGTGTAACGTTATTACCGTCAAAGAGGACCGGACGGAAATGGGTCGGGATGGCAAAACGCGTACCGTCGAGAAGCAGTTCTGCAGCTTCTGTCGTGGCGAAAACCTGCATTTACCGAAAAAGGCGATCATTCGCTCCGGTTACAAACTGGATCTCGGCTTCGGATTGTACTACGGAGTTTATCGTTGATATTGTGTGCAATTTTATCTAAACATCACATATCGAATTCGAGTTTGTGTTCTTGTTTCATGTTTCGGCGCGTGCCTCGCGAAGGATATTTGCACGATCAATCGTAAGCAGATGACTTTTTGATGTCACTATCGAATAATGTCAAAACAGGACTCCGTTGACGAGCGCAACGGCGCCTAGCAGCAGAGCCCGGGGTCACCAAGTAGGGCCCGGAGCACAACCGTCGTCCTCGTCGGCTGCACCGCCGGCGGTGCAGTATCCGGATTTCATCACCTATGGTGCCACTGGCAGTCCGCTCTCGGAGGCAGCTCTCGACGACGGGGGCCACGGTAGTGGTAGGAGTCCACCTCCCAGCGGGTTGAAGGTCAGGTGGGGCCCTGGATCTACTTCGAACAACAAGGGCGTCGTCCACATCACGGCGGTATCAAGGGCAAAAATGTCTGGGTCTGGAAGAGTTGGAACTTGTGATGCAAACTCTGGAACACACAAAAATTTGTGTTGCATGAGCGCCAAAAGCTGTCCATTTCTTGGTACGCAAGTAGAAAGTTTCTCATGCGGGACAGGCGTCACGAGGCGTGCTCAAAACCTGTGATGCTTTTGCCTGCACCAGACGCCATTTGCGCGATCCGAAATATGCATGACAAATCTAGAAATCTTCCAGACCGAGACACTTTTGCATTGGATAGGCGGCCTCTTGTGATGTGTCCAGGGAGAACGTGGAGGACGTGCTGCAACACGTTGAGACCCAGTTGCGGTATGAACTGCAAATATGTCTGGGTCTGGAAGAATGCAAACTTGTCATGCTCGGCCGACAATGCACAAGAGTCTGTCATGCTTGTTGTGCTACAGTGCCACTTCTTTGCCATGCAAAAAGGCAATTTGGCACGCGATTAACGCTAGACGTAGCCAACCAGAAACTTGTCATGCGCGGCTCCGCAATACAGTTTGCGTATCATTCGGACATCAGCATGACAAGTTTCCAGACCCAGACATATTTGCAATGCATATGTGGTCGATCGGAGCGATTCTCCCGGGAGGTGAGGAAGCTTCATCCACCGGGGATCAAACTACAAGTGCCTGGCAACCTGCGACGACGAGAAACTTCGAGGTGGTGGATTTCGATTTCTCAAACAACCGACAACTTGATTGCTACTGCACCCGGATGCTCACGAATTGGCTTCAGTACCACGAGCTCATGCCGCGCTCTTTGAAGCTGTTCAAGTGCAGTCTGGGAAACCGGGGCGCCAATGTGATTGCCTCGTACTTAATTTTATACTTACTAGATAAACTACTTACAACCAAATAATAGATCTCGTACTTCCACCTTTACTGCTGCTTCAGTTCCTCGGTTGTTTCCGTCGGCAGTGATAGCAGTCTTTATTCCGTTTGATTGATGTTTCTTCGAACAATTTCTTCTACTTCCAAACTGAAACTATTGCTCGTCCGCTATTTTTCTCCACATAAGATAATTCAAAATCAAATTCTGTCATTGCGAAAAATTTTTGTCCAGGTTTTTACGGAATTTCAAACGGTTTTTACTGGGCGCGCGGATGGACGCAGGTGACACGTACCCATGGGTGATGGAGGAACTGCACTTGTCCGATAACTACATCGAAAACGCGGGCATTGCGCCACTCATCAAGTTTCTCAGCGACGAGACCACCGAGAAATTGTTACGACAGTGCACTATTCCCCCTCACCCTCATTTGTCATGCAAAATCCCAACTTTACCTTCGGCCTGTTAGCACTTTTTGCATGACAGACTCCACAAGCCACAACAGCCCTGCAATCCTCTTGGAATTTGTCATGCAAAAGCTGCATCTTTGCCAGCGCTTGTGTTGCTGTTCATGCAACACGAATGAGGGGGAGGGGGAGTTGTGCACTCTCATAATTGTACCCGCGCGTGTACGAGCCGTCGGTTGGCGACAGAAAACAAATGATTGCGGAGCTTCAGGACAGAGGTACTTGCTTTATAAAGTAAGTTGTAAACTTCAACTTCTCGCCCTGCGATACTAAATTGATGACTAACTAAACAAAAGTCTACATTATACCACGCGTCCGCTCAACATTCTCTTCTCGTCAGGCCTTCCTTTTTTTTGCCTCCCTCCTCGCTACGAAGAAGACGCGAAAAACGCGACGTGCATAGAAATTTCAGCAATAAATTCAGTAGACATTCATTCTTGGCTGGTGCCCAATTTGATGCGGATGTGAAGAAGTAGACCCTTTGTTTTGTTGTAATTACTTCTCAACACGCAAGGCTTGTCCAGAGTAAATTCCAAGCTCCGAGGCACAACTTGAAATGCTTCACCGTAAGTACGACAAACTACCAGGTTACGATAGCGAGGAGCACAGATTCACCTACGGGATGCGCATTATCAAAATGTTGAAAAAATCCTCCCTCCCCGTACTCAAACTCAAAATGGAATACTGGTGTGCGCACATTGTGCGTCAGAAGCTCACCCATTTTGAATACTACCGGGAGGGTGGATTTTTCTTTACGATACACTTTTGCCGCCCGCTTATCAAATGCAAGCATGTTGTCTTGTTTCGATCTGGGTCTAAACTTGTGAGAATGCTTGCTTGCAACTGCAGTTTCGTGATGCTTTCATCGAGTGTACCTAAGCTTGACTTGTCTTGTGTGTAGCTTGCGGCATTTTTATTGGATGGCAAAATACGTCGCGCTCGCGCTTTGTTTGCGAGTCATAGTACATAACAGGTTCTCGTTCATGAATGCCAGACACACAATACAAGAGCATTTTTTATTGTTCCCGACCAAGACTACATATTTGCGATGCATACCGCTGTGGGTTCGCCTCGATCGCAACCTTTTGGACGTGCCGAAGTTGGTGCTTGTCGAGGGTATGTCGGTGTGTGATCTGCAAAAACACAGGTGGAGCCAGCTGCGCGGTAAAAAGTTCCGTTTCCTGGCCATTGCCCTATCCCGTGCAGAAAGAAACATCTCGTCCACGACGACTCAAGAGTCAAGCTGCGAATGCTGCAACATCGAACTGCGAAGAAATATAGTTATGCCGAAGTTTTGGAAGTCACGCATGACAAGATCTCATCTGTAGTGTAGCACATGCGCGCAAAAACAGCTTGAAGAAAATCTTCATGACAACTCTGGGGTGTCTGTGGGCACCAGCTCCGGTTTTTTTTTACACAGGATACGCGGGGGAGAAAAATTACCAGACGTACCCGGTTTTCCGGGACGAGTGTGCCGCAGAATTGTACCCAGCGGCCCACTTCAGCCATATCTATAAGCAATGGGCACGCACGGCGACGAGAGGCCAGTACAAGCAGACCAACCAGTCTCCCTTCGAAAACGACGACTCTGGGTGGAATTCCTACGGGTACGGGGGCTCCAGCTGGGATATCAGAATGAAAAATCCCCCCTCCCCATATCAAAACTGAAATATGTGATGCAGATTTGTGGTCACAAATCAGCTTTGTCATGCTAGAAGGCAAAAGATGCGGACTGTACTGCTGCCTAGCGTGGGAAAGCCTTGCAGCTCCAGGATGACAGGAGGCAACTGGAAGTGGGAAACAGCATGACAGATTACCTGCAATCTAGGCCGCAGATTCGTCTCTTGGCCTTCTCGCAATACAAGTCGATTTGTGTACTCAAATACAGCATCACAAATTTGCGCATCTTCCGTTTCCGATATGGGGAGGGGGGATTTTTCCTTTTGATATGGGAGAAAAAGTCAGGAGGTAGTCCGTCCCCGAAATGGTGGAAGAAATAAGACTATCAAGTGTAAAAATGTCTGGGTCTGGAAACTTGTGATGCTGGGCGGCGTATCATGAGGAAGCCGTAAGTGCTGGCTCAGCATGACAAGCTTTTGAGCTTCTAGGTGTTGCCTATTCTGCATGACAAACTGCGTTTCTGCATGACAGCAAAATGGGGCTCTTGGGTAATGTGCATGACAGATTTAAGAGTCATGCCAGACTAGCATGACAGAGCTCGCATTCTTCCAGACCCAGACATTTTTGCATTTGATAAAGACGTCGCCGTGCCGTACCATTGAACAACTCGAGAACTACCTCCGACAGCGACACAAAAGTAGACGTGGGGAAAAAAGAGATCTGAGAAGGTAAGTAAGTACTTTGAGCCGCTTGACAACAGCAGTATACTACGACCACCGACTAGTTTGAATCTAGACAAACTGACGCAAGCATAAAAAGCTTCCGCGGAACAACTTTGATGACTACATGAATGCACTGTGAGACAAGCTAGAAACTTCCTCTTCGGCAATGCAATTTTTGCGTCTTCCCTAGACGTAAAAAACTATTGGCAGCATATGACGTAAAAAACTATTGGCAGCATATGACGTAAAAAACTATTGGCAGCATATGTAAAAAACTCAAGATTGGCAGCATATGTAAAAAAACTACTGGCAGCATATGTAAATTCTGCAAATCTTCTTCCGCTTCGTTTAAAAAAAGAATTTATGAATAGATTGATGCGGGCTGCATGCTGTCCGGAATTTTTTTTGTTCGTGCAGAACGAGCAAGTGAGTACCAGGACAAGCTGCAATGCTGCAGTTAAAGACTTTTTTTATATCAATCAGCCTTGCTAAGCCCAAGGCAGAAGAACAACTGTATGACATTTCGAATACACTTCGGAACGATAGGCACAAGTAGAATCATAAGCTATGGGGCAATACGAAGCGCATCACAAGAAAGGGAAACTGAAGAAGAGTAAACCTTCGAGTTCATAGCACACGGACTAGAATGAAGCTGATCAGCATTTACACCGCCGGTGACGCCATGGTGCTTTCAAACAAGTAAGGGGCTGTCTTCAAGCAACCACTTATTTCTAGTATCAATGATGTCGATGTCCCTGGAGTCGTTTATGTGCTCACTTCAAAGAAACACAAGAAGGTGCTTCGCATACGTATTTATTTTTCGACCGAGAGCTACATTGTAATTGTATCTTCATCTGTTTCGCACTACCACCCCATTTAATACTAAGAGTTTCTTTATTAGTACTCCGGTTGTGCCTCCATTTAGAACGGACGGTGTCTACGACAAATTTGTGCACAATTTTCTTCTCCAATTTGCAAAAAGGAAAAGAAGGAGAAGAGCACAAAGAAAACCAGACGACGTAAAAAAACGTCTTTGAAAATTCAGAGGCAGATGCTATACCTAGACGCTCGTATTCGAATCTACCTCCGATAAAAATGCTATCTGTGCAACACAACAGGTTGTGCGCTCACTGGAACGCACCGCAACAAAATAGACTATTTATAGGTAGCAAAAAAAATGAGATCCAAGACAAGCGCATTATGCTCACGCGACCGGAAATAGTCAAATAGGTGCAGCTAGTAAGACCGGAACCCGACCAAATAAAACACCAGTGGAAAAATTCAACTACAACGGTCATGAAAGCTGAATCGGTTTGATGCGGCAACGACAAGTATAATGGCAATCTTATCTCGCTGCAGGTTCACGGAAGGTAACAAAAGCAACAGTCAATACAAACCGGAAAAGGGATTGCATGCACTGCGATCGGGTTTGGTCGTGCGATTGTTGTTCTCCATCGTATGCGTACTAGAAGCGTCGTGTAATCATGTAAAAAGTGTTGTCTTCGTCGCTTCATGAGTGTGTTCGGAAAAAAGAAGTTATAAAAATTCTTTCTTCTTCTTCACCGCCAGCGCAAATCGAGCTCGAAGAGACTCATGATGGAATCTGCCAGCACATGGTCCTTGTGTTTGGGACTTTTGAAGAACAAGCCGAAAGCGCCCCTTACACACTTCTGCTGGTTGAGCCTCGAGAGCGGCGTTGCCGTGTGGATTGCACTCTCTCTCGCGTTACGGATTGCAAACATGGAAGGTTGCTGCAGCCTGTGATGCTAATCGTCCTGATAGTGCAGAATAAAATTTGTGTAGCAGGACCGTCATGAGAGCCAATAGTCCTACCTCATTTCTTGGTATGCAAAAGGAAAAGGCGGATGTTTTCTCATGCATGCATCAAGATAGGCATTGAGAGGCCTTTGCAAGAAAACATATAGAAATCATGCTTTCGCGTGCGGAGCAAAAGACTTTTGTGGCTTTGGCTTACCAAGAAAGGATGCATGACAATAAACTAGCGAACTCTTTTCCTCGACCTACGTTTGCCACTGCATAGGCGTCGTCGACCGCCTATCCTGAGTAAAAACGTACCCACACCAGAGTCGGGATGGGGATTTTGCAACACAAACCTAGGAGTTTTGTGAGTCACGCATGACAAGTTTCAGTCCGTAAGGTAGTGCAAGTTAGCAAGGAAAGCCGCATCACAAATCGATCTGCTGATCCTGTTTACAGCATTACAAGTTCCCAAACACGATTGAAAATGCCTGTCGTGGGGTTGCGCATCACAAATGTTCCTGTCATGGCAAATCTGCATGACAACTCTGGTGTGGGTACGTTTTTACTCAGGATACCGCCGTCCTGCTGTCCGCCGCTGCTGGGCAGCCCGGCGACCGTGAGCCCGTGTCCTTGATATCGCAAGAAAAAACTGTTTCACTGTGAACTTGTGATGCACAGAAGGCAACACAGAACTATTTGTCTTGCTACACCTGCAAGACCTCGGCTCTTTAACGGTGTTTTCCCTTTGGAAGCGCGCATGGCAAACTTTCTGTGTCATGTGTAAAAAACTTGTGATGCAGATCTTGCAAAATCATCATAGTGAAACAGTTTTTTCGCGGGATACTTGAGCTCTGTGGTTTACTATCCCTCACAGCTTCTCGGATTGGCCTCTCTGCTGCTGGCAGTTTATTCCTTGCGACAAAAACAGCCGGCCCTTCTATACCCGCTGTTCCTCTTCAGCCTGGTTTCCTTGGGCCAGTTTGTCCTGGCGGCAACACAGCTTCTCCTGCAGATGAGGACAGCAAAAAATTTTGACCCCGTCTGCGCACAGCTTCTCTCGCCAGAGCTGCGGTTCGAGCCGCAAACCGAGCGAGCCGCGTGTGCAGTGCTGCAGACCATCATCAGCGTGGCTGCTTTGTTCGGTGCCGCAGTGAGCGCGTACGCAACCTTGGCCATCTACTCGCTGGCCGTAACCATGACGCCGAACGAGATCACCACCACCAAGCCTGGTGGTGGGCACAGCGGAGGACATCAGATCGGCGCTCTGCTTTCGAGCTGCTGTTCGTAGTTGTGTAGGAACTCGAAATTACTTCCACGTCTTGTTCCGATGTTCGAGAAGATTGATGTAGTTTTTTGCCATTGTATTGCCCAGCAGTGCCATGAGCAACTGCACTTTTATTCATTGGTGAAGTAACGAAAATTTCAAATCGTCACCCTCTGTTGTTGTTGAAGATGCACGACTATTAGCTCTAGCACAGAGATGAAGATGATGAAAACGAACCAGGCTGCAAAACTGTTTGTCGTAAGTACCGTCTTGCGGAGTCTTCCGCTTTAGAACTCGTCGTGTAACTTGTACCTTGATGATTCACTTCTGCTTGGGGATGAGGATCGATCCAACGATGTGGACGCATAAATCAAGTAGAATTCTTGACGCGTCCACCTTTGATGCCGATGTTGCAATGTGACCTTTGCTGACGAATCCTGCTGTGTCCGATTTGCTACAAGTACGCTGCTTCGACGTCTGACGAAAGCACCAGCTACCTCGTGAAGGATTTACGTAGAAAACCATATTCATGTTGCTCTTACTAATGCCCGATTTACCAGCAGATTATTTTTATTTACTAGTAAAATATTATCCAGGATGAAAATTCGAATGGTCTATCGGCGAGACTGACAACTGCATCTAATCCTGTTTTCCAAGTGGTCGTGTGTCCTTTCGAAGAGTATTCAATTCATAGAAACTCAAATTTTTGCATTTCATATTGCATTTTCTACATCATAAGAATAAAGCTCTTGCCTCTTTCGTGTGCGACTTAGATTTTCGCTGTGTAGAATTGTCTGTAACAAGGTTCTGAAAAGTCAAATTTGTGTTAGTGTTTTCTTCGCGCTCCTCGAAGATGCGACTGCAGCCTGTTTTATTGACAACGAGAACCACGACGCCGCGACGCGGGCGTGAGGGAAGGAAGCAAGCGGCGATGCTGGGCCTCTGGAAAAATGTATGCGCGCGTCTTTTCCTCCTCTGCTTAGGTGTCACACTGGACGCAGGCGAGAGGGGATCTTGCGTGGGCGCTTCTCGGGTCGTATTTCCGTTGCTTGCTGGAGCATCTGCATCCAACTCTGCGGAATACGAGCAGGTTGCGGAGGACGCGAATTACTTGCAAGACGGCCGGCACCAGGTGGCATCGGGGCCGCACCGTGAGGAAGCAGCAGCGATTCTTTCAGCCCTGGTAGACAGAAACGGCGTGCACGTGGTGGATAAAGATCCGATTCCAGCCCCCGCTCGTGGCGAGGAGGGCCGCGACTCTGACAAGAACCCGAAGGGTCGTCTCCAACATGCTCTCACCGTCCGGACACTCGGCGGCAGACCGCTGCTCCGTGCAGTAGTGGAGGACCAGGAAATGTTTGGAGGAGGTGATGCGGACCACGTGGAAGAGCATATTGATGTTCGAGTTTCACCCAGAGGCCAGAAAAACGAAAGAGCTTCGATGAGCAATGTAATTGCCGACCGGGACGACTACGGGGACAGGCTCACAAATGAAACCAGCTCACGCAACGAGGAAGAGGATCCGTACGCAGGTTCCACAGCAGCCGTTGATGCCCTGAAACGGGAGTGCCTCGCAAAGATCCAGGGCGACGACCGCGACGGACGACGAAGTTTGCCTGCAGAGGACCATCAAAGCGGGACAAAAGGAGCGAAAGCCGCATGCTTTGCGATTGCGGATCGGGATGAAAATGCCGCCGGCAGCAAGAAGTGCAGCTCGACGACGAGGACGGTAATGCATGAGCCGTCCACATCATCATCCCGCGTTCGCTTAGTAGCAACCAGTGGTCAGGAGGTGCTGTGCGATCAGGATCTGGGACGAGAGATGTTAAACTCATCTCATCGTCTTTTCGTGTCGCAGTCGCCTACTGTGGAGAGCGCCGAGGACGTCATGTCTTCCGCGAAGGAGCTGGAGCTGCTCGCAGTATACGAGCGGCTGCCGTTTCGCTTGGTGCTCCTCGAGACTGCTCACACGTTTGCTTTAGTATCGATCTGAAGAGGTGCAGCACAGCAGAAGCAGATCCAGATTCGAATAATTCGGAGCTTGGTAGGAATGCATACTCAAGCCTACTTGGCGAGGTAGAACCACCAGGAGCACGAGACAATCCCCGCATTTCATCGCGCAGACTACCAGACTGCTGTTGGCTTTTTTTTTCTTTTCTTGACTTTCGTATTGTTTAGATTGATCTGCACGGGCTGTGCTGCACTTTTATCTCTCTACTCCTTCGACACCACCAGCATAGACAGAGGGACACCAGGATGGTCTTTGACCTTCCGACGCGGCGACCGCCTGTCGAATTCACCAGTGACCTTGGCTTTGTCCGCAGTAAGCGAGCCTATCGGATTGAGCGGCTGACGTTCTCGCGTCTTCTGCAACATGCGGGTTTTTTCGAAATGCGGCACCGACTCGAGACAGATTTGGTTGCAAACAGCAGCACTTTTCCGACGGAAGCAACTACGAGTAAGAACGACGAAAGCGTGCCTGGTGCTTGGAATTTGTCGATTGTACTGCATGTTGTTCAGGGAGGGCCGCAAGGCCAAGGGGACGCACGCGACCGTGAGAATTTCCTGGTCAACGGGCACGAAGGTGGAGCTGGCGCTGCGGAGGAAGTTCCTGCAGTTTCAACATCGCCAATCGCTCAGGAATCGACGACGACTCGTTTTCCGAGAACCTCAACCACAAAGAGAACCTTCCATCTCCGTGCGGAGAAAAGGCGCTTTTTCCAGCACGAGCTCTTTGCCTGGAGCTGTTTCCGGGATTTTGTAGCCACCTCGGAAAACGTAAACGAGCAGGGTGGTAGTTTTCCTGAAAGCCATTCTGGGGGGACGGGGACCGGACCTCAGGAAGTAGAACAAACTTTCGCAGGAGCGGATCTGCCGTTGTCTGCTTCCTGCTCCGTCGTTTTCACGGATCATGTGGGAAAGAAAATCCAGTTTTCCTTGCGGGCAGTGCTGGATGAAAAGGAGATCCAGTGGCCTCGAAGTTACCCCGATCAGTATGATTTGGTATGATCAATAACGGTCAAAAATGATCTCCGAAAAACCGGCTGTTCTGCAAAAGCACCTGCAACCTTATAGAGATGAGTACTGTGAGTTCACAACTCCTTATACATAGTACCAATGTCTGACGAAGAAACCCGTAGTAGGGCACATGAGGTACAAAAACATCAGATAATTATCATAGCAGTAGGTCTCGTTTTCTTCTGAAACTCAAACTTCAACATGAAGGACAAAATTGCAGCAGGAGTCTGCTTTGACTAACCACGGAGATGAAAAAAAGCATGCCCGAACCCAAGCTTCCCACATACTAATCTACACGGCTCTACTTCTAGAAATGTTCGCCTGCAAGAAATCAAATTAGCCATTATCGTCTGAAAGAACTGCATCTGCGATATCATCTGGTAACCAAATGCGTGCGCGCGCGCGCGCAGAGCGCGCGCCGGCCCACGAAGCCGGCGCGCGCGCTCTGCGCGCTTGCGATATTGCTTAGCAAACGCAGCGCGAAGGCAGTTGCCGTTACCATATAGGGCAACCGCCGGGAGGCGTGAAGGTCCGGGAAATGGCCAGAAATGAAGCGGGAGAAGGGAAAAAAA
>CAJINV010000031.1:133504-155018 GCA_905178155.1 Amoebophrya sp. A120
CCCGCGATAGATGGCGAGACTTACTTTCAACCTATGCGCACTAAAACTAGCGGCGTCGACTGACATCCCACCCGGCCGCGGCCATGTTCTGGAAGCCAGCGACACACGTGGACCCTAGTCTATGTGTTGGGATTCTAATTAAAAGAAATGGTGGTGGGATTCTAATTAATGGGATTCTAATTAAAAGAAGAAGTGGGATTCGAACTAAAAGAAGAAGTGGGATTCTAATTAAAAGAAATGGTGGTGGCAGCCGCGCGGCGAAAGCGCGGCCCGCAGGACCGCGCTTTCGCCGCGCGGCTGGTTTGGCTTTCGCGCTGGTTAGATTTTCGCGCACGCATTTGGTTACCAATATCGCCCTCCGGGCGCGATCTTCATAAAGAGACAGCGAAGGAGATGAAGAGCGGTAATTTATAAATAAGAACGATAGATGAAGGTGCAGTGCTAGCTTTTTTACGGGCGATTTTCAAAGAACGTCCGAGACTTTTTTTCCTCGTCAATGGCCTATTTATTTCTTTCGCTGAAGCGTTTTTGTAGAATTTTCACTGTCAAATAGAATTATAGATCAACTGCCTATCGAGTTTTATTGGTTTTTCGCGAGCAAGCGCGCTGGCATTACATTATTTTGGCTGCGCAAGAAATTTCGATAGAGCTACAAAATGACACTGGACAATGGCTCTCCCTTTTACATGGAGGGGGAGCCGGACATGGAAGAGCGGATGGAGGCTGGCCACATCCATCCCGAGCCCAAGGAAATGATTTCCCTTCTCGGCAAAGACAACTGTTGGCAGTGGCTGATCGGTAATGGAGAGTACGTCGTAGAAAAATGCGACCTCGGCGAGTGCAAGCACATCCATCCCTACATGGTTCTGAAGGACGAGATATGTGTTTCCCGCCCGAAACCCAATTTGAAAATCACACAACACTTCGTGAAAATTGTGATGTCTCACTATGTTCCCTTGTGGATAGAGGCACTTGCCGAGAAGTGGCGTCCTGATGGACACCAGCTGTGCGGATTTGGAAAGCACAGCCACTGTCAGCTTTGGCAGTTCGTCTCACCGACATCGCCACGCGGTGAACATGAAGCGCAGACTTCCTACAGGGGTTTTCCATCAGTACCAATGCGCGACGACCACCGTGACTACCTCGTCCGCCGTGACTACGTAGCCTGGTGTCAAAATGAAGCCAAAGATCCGTGTCCCGCCATGAGGCGACTTATCACCTACGCAAACCTCGATCCAAAAGGCAACGGTGGGGGTTTGGTATGCTATATTCCCAAGTGGAAGTCTGAAGCGGTGAAAAAATATCTGAAGAAGAGACTAGGTGATTGTGCAGGCCACATGTTCGATCATGAGTGGGCACAGGACCTCCATGCTCGGCGAAACCGCTACCGCGAGTGGGGCTGGTTGTAAAAGCCATGCGCGACAGCCGATGTCGTCTTCGGGTTCTGATTCCTGCGTACCACAATACGAAATCTAACGCTAAATTTGAACGCGCCAGCAGATAATCGCGAGAACTTCCGATTGCGTCTTGGTCTTGGCGGAGGTTGAATTTGTACACGTCGATTCCCGATGCAAGCGGCAGCCCCTTAGTGTTGTAGATTGTCGTTGCGCAGCCGCAGGCCACTTGAACTTGAGCTGTCTGTTCGCACCAATTCCGAGGCACGGACGAATGCACCGCAGGGGCAGGCACCACAGAAACTTTGATGCGATACATCGATTAGGTGCGAGCGCCTTCTTCGATCTCTGTGTATGATTTGTTATTGTTTCTAAAACATCAAAAATACCATACTACCACTCATGGTATTGGCAGCGATATTGCACAGAGCACACCAAATCTCTGGACACATGAAAAATACCCTCTGCTCAGCGATACACGTCACTACACGTGCTCCTCGATCGTGCCCACTGCACGTAGTCCACACTGCCGCTGTTCAACCGTGCGGAAGTCCTGATTTGAGGACAAAAGGTCATGCACTACGCGCTTGGAATTCGAATTAGAGCTTGGAGACTGACCATGCACCATGGACCTTTTACAACTCGCGAATGAACTAGATCTTGGAAATTCAATTTTCCACGGTAGGCTCCGATTGGCCGTATCCTTCATCCCTAGATTATCCAAAGAGAAGTCCTGGTTAGAACAAAGAGATTGCAAGAAAGTAGGTCTTTCATGTTCCTTAGATAGAACTTCTAGGCGTAAACAGGATCCGGAAATTACCGGATCTGTGGTTCACTGTTGATCGTTTTATTTTTGTGTGTGAGGATCATGTGGCAGTAGCGCAAGATCAACATCCGTTGATCTGAATCAATACCTAGAAAGAGTATGTCTAGGCAGTAGCAGTACCCGCGTCAACTGCCGCGTTCCAGTTGATCCCTTGTTCTGATTGTATTTTCGCCAAGAATTGAGCCACTGCACTTGAAAATTTGTCAATCAGGATAGTGTTGGTTTGATATAGATTTTTCTGATGTAGAAGATCGATTTATTGTCAATACAACGATATTCTTTTTAGTCATGCTCATTATTTATAGATGGTATTGGTGGTTGACTGACTAATCTCGACGACACGACATTTTTTTTTCATTTTTGTATAATGTCCCGGTTATTTATCTCATTTCATTTTTATTCCTGCTCGATTTCTTCATTTTTCAGATATTCAGAGCAAGGGAGCAAGTGAAAAAATTTAGCGGATCCTATTGGGCTTCAAACTCGTTGAGTTCTCATGCCGGTGTGTACTGGACGAACTAGGTTTTTTCTGTACGAGCAGTTTTCAGCCGCGTTTAAGGAGATCGTGGATTTCACATCAAGCTCCATATATTGCTGTAGATACGTCTCTCTTCACCTCGACCTCCCTGGTGTACCTACTTGAGAGAGGAAGGATCTCTGCTTTTGCCGTGTATGTACGATGAATTCCCTTGCGGATCAGGCAGCTCTTTCCTCAATGCTCTATCTGTTTGTTTGATAGTCTTTTCCAAATACCAACAATATTCTCATTGGATTCCAACTCTAGGACAATATCTCTCTAGTAAAATTGCCTGCTGCAAGAGGAGCGGCCTAGCTAGATAAAACTCCACTTCTGCGCACTCAAATAAGGCCTCTAAGCACCAACAGAAATAATTGTCCCTGTAACTCCCGCTGTCGTTTTTGGTTGCAGTTTTTACACAAGTTTTTTTTTCTCTGATCGTTTGCTTATGTTTTACCTCTACTGTCGTGTGAGATCGATGTGGAACCGATCAAAACTAGTTCTTCGTTTGAGAGAAGGTGCCAAGGTTGATACGGCCATTCGTGGCTCGTGCCACACTTGCAACGCTCAGAACGCTCATATGATTTCGTTATGTGGATAATTTTTTACACCCGTGGTTTTTCCAACGCAAATAGTTTTGCAAGATGATGTCCTCGCAAAACATTAGGTATTACGCGACAATGACATAGCTTTTTAAGACGCCAATCCCTTTGTTCCCACGGTAGATTGGCTGACCTATAGAATATTCGCACGAGACCCACCCACTAAGTTTCGACTTTTACACAGCAATTCATACAAATCTCGCTTTATTTGATATCTCCGCACCCCCAAGAAAGTGTGGTACCATGCCGGGCAAAAAAGAAACGACGAAGGCGTCTGGCGCTAAGAAGCAGCAGACAGCAATAAAACGCAAAACCCTGGTCGTGTCGAAGAAGAATGGGAGAAGCAAAGCGCCCGAAGGAGCTGTTGCACCCGCAATGAAGAAGACGACCAGTGCGGCTTCCGCTCTCTCTGCAATGAAGCGGGCGAGTAGTGCTGCCCTTGTTGAGACAACTTCCATCGCTATGAAGAAGATGCCTAGAAGAAGTAGTGCCTCGTCCGCGAGCGGGACCACTTCTGTCGCAATGAAGAAGGCGAACAGCAGTTCCATCGCTGGTGCGAAGGCGTGTTCCGCACGGGGAAAGGCCAGTGTAGTTACTCCAACCAGCGCAGCACAATCGAGAAGTAGTAGTTCCAAGCGTGCTTCTTCATCTTCGAGTTCCAAGCGAAGTGCCACCGCGAACAAAGGTGAATCCGCAAGAACCAGTACAGTGTCTAAAAAGCATGGTGGTGCACCATCGGGGTCGTCCACCGGAGCAGTGTCCTCGTGCGCGACGGCGACAGAGGGCAAGAATGGTACAGCTCTGCCCGGAGCGGGAGCAAGATCCAGAACTGCTGCGCCGCCGACGCGCCACTCTGAAGAGACAAAGAAAAAGGACAGTCGCGCTCCATCGCCGCCTGCGGTTATAGAAATAGGGAGCTCCGACTCTGAGGACGATGCGAGCACGAGCGGCGGCTTCTCCGTCCTCCGCCAGCACCGTCTGTTGCTTGAGAAGCAAAAGGCGCCGCCTCCAACCCACCTCTCCCCGAAAGAATTGCGGAAGCGTTTTCCCTTGAATTTAAACTACAAACCCCCGACTCTTGCCACAGGAGTCAAGCCCGGCGTCAGGATCGTGGACTCGAATGGACTACCCTTGGAGGTGTCTCCATCGGGGTCACCTGCTACTGCGGCGGAACCGAAACCTGCGCCTTCGCTGAACCAAGAGGTGGGCAAAAAACCGTGTAAATCTGCGGAGAAACGGCCGCTGAAAAAGCGAAGCCGCCCGTGGACCCCGGATTCCGGGAGCGAGAGCGACGGAGAGGAGGCACCAAAGTCGCGGCGTCAAACAGCATCGACAAATAAAATTACCATCACGGCGAAGAAGATGAAGAAGCTATTAACGGAGAACCACAGCAAAGAACAAATAGAACAACCACCACGCGCGACGCATACTACGTCTGCTTCTAAGGGACGAAAAAAGGACCAGCAACGTGGTCCCAGCACGACGTCGAGCTCCAGCACCGCGAGCGGTAACACACCCGGGACGTCGTTGAAGCGGTCTTCGAGCAGCAGTGGTTGTGGGGACGATTTTCCATCCGATAAGGCCGGCGCGGCTAAAAAGTTCTTGTTGTTGGCCGAGAAAAATCCGGACGAAGCGGCCAAGTTCTTGGCGGAGAATCATGCGTCCATCGTACTGGCGGCGTCCAAGCTGCTGGTTGTTGCAGACAACGGAGTAGATGAAAAGCCTGGAGGTGGTGCACCTGCCTCCTGTCCGACGAAAGAAGTAGGCAATGATATTAGTTGTACCACAACGATGAAGAGTTGTACCACGAAGATGTTGTCCGTGATCCCCGGTCGTTCCGCCAAGGATGAAATAAATGGTGTCGACACAACTGTTCCCATGCTCGAGTGGTACCCCGGGAACCCACGGCCCCCAAAGCGGAAGGTATTGCACTCATAATTTGGATGTTGGTGCTGGGTATGATGTTGATCTGCAGCTAGTAGAGCGACTTTGTCTACTAGGTTTGTTGTTCGCTTTCGTCTATAATGATAAGGTGCAGTACAACTTTTTGAGATGATCATTGTGACAGCGACAGATGGACGTGAAAATAAGGAGAACTTGTTTAAATTGTGAAGATGTCGTGTCCACCTGTGATCGCGTACTTCTACGAAACAGCACTACAATTCCTGTAACAACTATGACTGTACATGCAGCTCATGATCTTCATCGTCTTGCGCTCACCGGTGGACACAAAAATGAACTTGGCATCCTCGTCCGATGATCAAGAAAAAATACAGGTCGCTAAGAACGTCGCCCCACCTCCCCCGCAGCCCTTTGAAGTCCCGCGTCTCTGCGTTCGCGATGTGCCGAAGGTCCGGTCCAATAGCCGACCCACCGACGGTTCCCTGGTCCAGTTCGACCAACCCGGACTTTCCGACCAGCAGACCCGAATCCGGTTGGAAAGCGAGGTGAAGGCGTTGGGGCGGGCAATCAGCCAGAAGGTGTTCCAGCGGGGCCACCTGTGCCCGAGGGACCGGCCGGCGACCTACGAGAAGCCGACGGTCGTGCAGTGGAAGATCGGGGAGCACAAGCAAACGCTGGGGCACTACTACGGGTCTTCGACGCACGTGGAAACCAGCGTGCGCATCGTGTTCACGGGCGAGCGCGCGGGCGCCCGGGAGCGGCGAGAGCACGCGCGGTTGTTTGGGCCGGCGCCGCGAGGTGGGCGGAGGAAAAAACGGGAGAACGGGGAGGACTGCGGCATCACCGCCGACCTCATCGCGGACCGCAGCTTGACCTCCTCCCAAAAGTTGTCCGGAGACCGCGAGTGCGCAGCGGTGGTCTTGGGCGGAGTCCTGGATTCCGACTGGATTCTCACGCAGGTGAGCCGGCAATTGGGGGACCTCAAGAACAAACGGGCGGAAAATGGTGCCGGCGGAAACAACCCCACCATCCAGTCGACATCCTCCGGCGCAGCAGAGGTAGTATCTTCTTCTGGCGAGGAGTACGCACGACACTTGCACGTTTCGGGCACGATTCTTGCGCTGCAATACGACAGAAATTTGGAGCACTCTGTGTACCCCATTTGCATCACGCAGTACAGCAACAACTCGGGACCGCGACATCAAGCGAAGAACGAGCCAAGTCCGAACGCGCGGCACGTCGAGAGCTCCTGCAACCTTGGTCTGCTCCTGCCACAAGCGTCGAAAACAACCGGTAGTCCACCGGGAGCAGGTCACTACTACTCCGCTGTGCATTGGGCAATCCCGTCGGCTACGCCTCCAGGTTCTTTGTCTTTCCCCCTGGCATCTTCTGCTACGCAGATAAGTTCGATGAAACAGTACGTCGCAGGGCTCGTTGAGATGAACAAAGGACCCGATACTCGTCCGACGCTCTTGAGGGATCGACCGCTGCTGCCTCTACCTGTGTTTCTACAAGCGGAAGTTGGCACGGGGCAAATGGTCTTTACCAGAAAGAGCAAAAGCGCATCATCTTTATTTACCGACACGGCGGGCACCAGCGAAAATCAAAATGTTGACGTCGATGAAGAACAAACCACTTTGTATCCGGCCGAGCTTGACCTCGATGAGGGTTTTCGCGACCACCCGTTGAAAAGTTGGTTTGAGCAAGACTTCTTGCTTGGAAACAAACTCGGCGAGAAAGTTCGCGTTCGCTCCGAGGTGGATGAATACTTAGTGCAAAAGAATCTTGGCAGTGGAGGTCGCAGTGCGCCGTCTCCGGTTCAGGTCACAGTTATGCCGTCGTACGCCTGCAGCGTGGCAGGAAACGGCGCTCCTGTGTTGATCTTGCCGTACCCCAAGGCCTCGGTCGCGGAGCTCTCTCGTGCGCAGCGCCGCCGCACGCTCCGATCGTTGTGGACGGAAATGGAGGGTCTGAAACTGAAGCAGCACGTGTCTTGGATCGGCGTGCGCGACTGGCCGCTCGAGGAGTTGCAGGCCCTCGTGTGCCCCGGCTCGATGGTTCCATCGCAGGAGGATGAACCATCAAGAAGTAGCTATCGCCCGCAAAAAATGCCACAGAACATCGACCTAGGTCTGGACGAGATGAAATGCGCACTTTTTCATCCTGCATAGTGTGAATCAGACAACACCGAGTCCTCGTGCAGAATAATTGTACAGTGTGTTCGGTAGAACAAATGTATACCGCAGCTCTTTTGCGGAGGACTCTGCATGAGACATTAGGTATCCTCCGCTCAAAATCTCACAAGAGAGGAGCAGCCTTCTGCTGTACTGAAATTTTTCATATACAGATTGTTCCTATCAATTTCAATTCACGGTCAGCATTGCAAGTTTATTGCCCCCTTGTCCCAAACGTCGTCGATCATGTTCATGACATATGTTTGCAATGCATACAAGCTCGTCCGTCGATGACGACGCGGACGAGGATGATCCGTTAGACACTGCGGGGTGTACCATCCGGCCGATGATCGCGCAATTTTTGCACCTCCCCGTCAAGGGCTGCCGCAACGACGAGTTGCTGGAGTTCTGTTTGGAAAACGGTATTTTTCCCCAGGCAGTCGGAATGGAGTTCGGGGGCTCGTCTCAACGACCTGACCACCGCGTGTCCGTTCTGGAAACGCAGGAGGTGGTAGACCAGGACAACCTGCAGCGAAAAGGCGTGTGGAAGATCGCGGATTTCACAAACTCTGCCGTGTCCGCGGTTGCGTTCGCGGTCGGCAAATCGGTGTACCAGGTTCTGCTGCGCTGGCACCTGCAGTCGGGCTGCCTGTCCTGCCCCGCGGTGGAAGATGAAGCGGTGGCGGCTGAGTGCCAAGACATCTTCGAGTGGTCGCTGACAGAGGAGCACATGGACACCCTATCAAAATGAAAAAAGCCCCCGCCCCATATCAAATGGGAGACCTGTGATGCAGGATATGCGTACACAGATGCGCGCTGTCTTGCAATGCGGCATGGCAGACAGATCCGCAGCCTAGGGGGGGCGTTTGGGTCTACCTCTACTTACTTGCTTGCTTAGCATTACAAATGGCTGCCCTCTAAGCCTAACAGCATGCCAAATCGCTTCCATAATGGCGCGGAAGCCTCTGCATTTGTCTCCTTGCAAGACAGACGTGTTATGTGGTCTCAAATTAGCAAGACAAATTTATGGAAGCATGCCTTTTCGATATGGGGCGGGGGGATTTTTCCTCTCAATACACCCTGGATAGTTCCGTGAACGAAGCCCGCTTGTTCAAGGACCACGGCGAGGGTGTCTAAAACGTCGCAATGTTGATTGAGCCATGGTGTGAAGTGAACTCGTTTTTGAATGATAAATGACATACTGTTGGTTCGCCTTCGAGCCGTTGTTAAGTCCTGCATAGCACCTGTACTACTGAAAGAACCGTGCGTATTGATTTTCATGCTCTACCCACCTAAAAACCCTATTTTTTTGATTTTGATTTACTTGAGATAAAAGCTGTTGCTTCACATTATATTCTACAAACAAGCAGGACGACGACCACATTCATCAGGGTTGATAAGGCTTTCTAGTGAAAACCCGAAACTATTTTTAGTGTCGCCATGGATAAATTTCATGACGACCGCCATGCATTACAAAATGGATTCGCGGTTCACGAACCTTACTTCGCGATCCAATGATATTCGCACGAGTGCGCAAAAACTGTATGATGTTTATGAAACTGGTTCGCATTTTCGTCCTTACACTTTGGGAACTAGTAAAAAGGACCTCCACACCGATGCCCAAAAAATTTGCGATCTTTTTCGTTTTACACCTTCTGCTCGACTGATCAAGAAGCCATGGTCGCTGTGTTGCTGCGGCGCCGGAGTAAAGGAACGACATTTGGGTCGCTCGCAAAGCAACCTGTGCAAGCAAAGCCTGCAAGACTGTTGCTCAAACAACGCATTTTGAGTCGCTGCCAGCATCGGGTTGTATGGAAAATCGCATTAAGCTGCAATTTGCCGGTTTCGTCCATTTCGTATATTTTCTGGCCGGATGCAACTCTCACCTGTAGCTGTAGCTGCACTGCATCAAACGCGACGAGCAACATCAAACGCGAAGAGCAATATCGGTCTCTGCACGACATGATATTCGTGTCGCCGCTGCTACCAAACGCTTCAGGTCTTTTGATCAGGATCTGGTGAAACACTCTCGGTAACGTGCAAGACTACATGCTCGGTCGTTTGCTTTTCGTACAACTATACTTCTACATTCGTCGGATTTTTTATAAATATTTTCTGCCCAGGCAGCAGCTCCAGCTATTGCTGTTGTAGCTAGCTGCGCTTCACCAACATCAAACGCGACGAGCAACATCGTCGCGATGAGTATCGGTCTCGTCACGCCATGATATTCTTGGGTTCTACGAAGCGTTTCAGATCTTTTGATCACGATCGCATTCACAAAACGTCGTTGCCGTGCCGTCGTGTTTGAGAATTTGAATAGAAGCGTTTCAGATCTTTTGATCACGATCGCATTCACAAAACGTCGTCGTCATGCGGTCGTGTTTCAATTTTAAGACGACGGTATGATGCGTTTTTGCGGCAAAAAATTGCGATTGCTGACGGGCTCACGCAAAGATGCATTTTTTGTTTAAAAAAAATATACCAAAAACGCAGCATAGCATCGTGATAGAAAAGTGATAGTAGAAGGCCAAAGCACTGGACAAGCAGCTTGTCTATATGGTAATTGTTAGTTTCTAATTGTATTTGTATCATATACAAAAGAACCACAGCTATCATGAACGCAGGCGCATTCAGGAACGTAGACGCATTTTCGATGGATGTCGTGGATTGAAAACGAGAAGGCACAGGCAGTGGAAACTACATTTGAGATTTCATCTGGAAAGAGTTGATTTCTATGCACATGCTTGTAAAAAGTCATCAGGATCGCGGCTGAACACGTAGTTGGAGGGCGTTTCCAACAGTGAGCTTGCCGTGAGTAAAAATTCGTGTGCAAGAAGATTATATTGAAGCTGAAGCTTAGACTCCAGTAAAACGAGGAGGTGCGGCCTCAGCAATCTGAGTGGGGTTTGATCGTTTTCCGTTGGCACAAAGAACTCTTGGAGCAGTAGATTGTTCTGTTAGATAGGTTTTTATGAACGAGAAACGAGTTCAAAAGCTAAAGCCTGGCGGAGGCAGTTGGGGCTACTTACTCGAGGGTCATGAAATCGAATCATACCACTGTGATTTAGATCGAGAGCAGAGAATCAAGTTTTTTCTTGAAATGCTCTTTCCTCCGCTTGTTTCGGCTGCGAGAGATCTGTTTAGTTTTTTCGGACCACGGCTTGGATGTGGTATAGTGACGCTCTATTTTTTTTCCCAAATTATAACTGCTGCTGGTGCTGACGCGCTTTTTTTGGATTGAGCTGGAGAAGGGATGACGAAGATTTAGCACTGACATGCGCGAATATTTATGGTGACGATGGTGATGTTGATGATGGAATTTGCTATCTAATGAATGTGTCGAAACAAATTTTGAACCCGGTAGGCACCTACTGAATGAGTGAACATTCGGATTTGTGGGATGTGCTTTTTTTTCGCGGGCGAAAATAAATTAGTGACTTTTTTCCCGGTAACAAAGCAACCTTCGTCCAGATTTATTCTTCTGCACATGTGCCACTAGTACGATTGCAGATCATATCAACCTGATATTCTCAAAAAACTGTGAAAAAGTAGGACGCACGTACCTATCAGCTTTCAACCGTTACAAGCTCGTTAAAGCGCCAGCTTTTTGAACCACGTAATAGAAGTGAAGGCATTTCTCGCTACAAAGAAAAAGAGGATTGAAGATCAACACTTGCCAAAAGAGATAGTACTATTCGCACATTCAGGCGGAAACCCCGACTTCATCAAGTACGCTCGTTCGGAAGGACCTTACTTGACAAACTAGGCACTTGAAAAACATTTTTCCATCAAACAATTCTTTAGCAAAGGGAAAGGTGACCAGATTGATAATCTGCTTCCAATCATTTATTGGTGAACACATCATTTCGTGTAGAAGTGCAAGCGACTGTGAAAAAATTCTATTTATCTGTGGTGTTGTGTCGCGTCCGTGGTCAAAGTATTAAAGAAGTGGAATAAAAAAGATAAGGCATAAGATTTTACTTTCTACATATTTACCTCCATTTGTGGCTGTGAAGATACCTCGTATTGATTGTATACTTTGTGAACATAAGTTTGTATTGTGAACATAAGTTTGTCCCTGTCGTGAAGTGTGAATTTGTATTGTATTTTGTATCTTTTTCTTCCACCTGGCGCTCTTACTTACCTGCCCTTCGCACAAATGAAGAAGGCTCCGGTGTCCGCGAAAAAAGAGAAAGTGAAGGAGCCGGTGAACCCGAAACCAAGGCCGGAGAAGGTGAAGGACCCGGTGAACAAGCGGCGCAGTGTCGACAAGGGAGGAGGTGAACCTGGCGTCGCCAAAAAGCGGCGCAGCGCGGAGAATGTGGTCCCCGTCGACGTCGAAATCCGCGACCTAGGCGCCGCGTGGGAGACATTCGCCGTCGGCGACGGCGCCGCCAAGGAGGAGGTTTGGCTACCGCCCGCGGGTTTGGCCGATGTCCACGTCGAGCCGATGGCAGGATCGAACTGCGACCTCTACAAGATTACCGGCTTCTCGTGTTCGTTGAGCCTGCCCGGCGTTCTGAAAGTCATCGACCGCAGCGCGTGCGACAAGGAAGTGGAGGAGATCGACGACGACGACATGAGCCCGCAGGATAAAGAGATCCGCATGGTCGCCCACGACCTGGAAATGCGCAAGGAAATCCTCCGCGAGATTACCGCCGGCACCAAAGCGAGCAAGGGCGCGCACTCTCCTGCGCGGGTAAGTAAGAAATAAGTAATCAATTTGCTGTCCGTTGCGCGATATCTGGAAGTCCAGGCTCTACACTTGTTTTATTTTGCGTCCGGCTTCGTGCATGGATGAATCGGAAGCGGGCTGCCCTGTGGGCACCCGCGGTACGCAGGCTCTTGTTCCGCTATTATGACAAAACTCCAAATAAAATTGATTCACATCTACTACCCGTGTTGTATTCTTCAGGAAACCGCCGTTTTTTGCACGTTCACGTACCACTCCCCCGACTTCAAGAAGCAGTACTTGTACCTCGAGCTCGAGGACGGGGGTTCTCTGGATGGGCCACCGGATGAAGATGGCGTTATGACGAGAGCCTCCCTGAATTACCTGCTGGGGAAATCTGTGAGGATGACCAAACTGAACATGTTCGCGAGCCTCGTACAAAGCCTCCAGACGTTGTATCGCTTCGGTATCTGGCATCGAGACCTGAAGCCGGCGAATTTGGTCAAAACCATCGCGGTGGAAAAGAAGGCCGTGAAGCTGCCGGAGGGAAAGGCCATCAGTTTCCGTATGCATTACAAATATGTCTGACGTCAGTGTCTGGAAGGATAGAGCTTGTCAAGCGAAGTCTCGGCGACAGTCAAAAGATCTGTGTTGCAAGACTTGCAAGAGACGCCTACTTATTGCTACGCAAGCGCTGGACTTTTCATGTAGGATAGGCCTCAACAACTCCTCGCAAAATCTGTGATGCTTCTGTAAGCATTCCAGACCATGCATGTGGTCCGCGAGATGTATGACAACTCTTGCGACCCCTTAGACTCAGACATATATTGCATTCCATATTCCAGACGCTCGTGGAAAAGGAGTACTTGCGCTTCTCGCACGACGACGGGACGAAGCCCGTCTTTCGGGTGACGCGCAAGGGCGAGGAAGAGCTGCTCTTGCCCTGTGGTGGCTTCGTCGAGGTACAATTTTTTTGACTAAAAGGCTGGCAGGGCAGACCATGCGTGCCGGCCTGCTTGTAGGAAAACCCCTCCGCGGCTGGGGCTGCTGCTCTTTTCAAAAGAGTTTTGTTGTTAATTTTCTAGGCGAAACCCAAACGAATCGGCAGAGCACACGACTTCACGGCAAAATAGAGATATTGGTCTTTTCCAGTTTGGCTTAGTTCGTATCTAGCTAATTAGGCGAATGAATATATATATCCTGCTTTAGTTGTGCTTTGTTTGTTAAAAAAAAGAAATACATATCCTGCTTTATTGGAGATTCAGAGAAGGTTTCTATCAGTGGGCTTTTGAGTTTACCTAAAACCTTACGGCTTCTGGGTCGCTCTAGAATTATCACCATTTCTCTCCTATCGACGTCAGTGTCTTATTTCGTTGCTACCGGTTCGTGGTTGTGCCTACATTCCGACTCGTGGTTGTGCGTAAAAATTTATGTTGCTACGTATTTCAACCATGGCGCCGATCGCCTGAAAGATGTGCGCGGCGGAAAGTCCGGCCCTGCGCGTCTAGGAACTGCGGGCAGCCCTATGGCTGCAACAGCGCAGGGGCTCGATAGCGCTCTACCTATGTCTTCGCGATTGATTTGACCTCCAAAATTAGACCCAAAGGAGAATAGACGACCGCGCAGACACAAAGAGTGCAGCCTAACACAAGGAGTAGACCACTAAAAAACGCGAGGTCAGTCGCGAATAGGTCGCACGCTCAAATTGAAAAAGGCTAAGGGCCAAAAGAGTACAAATGCTCAACACGTAACAAGAGGGCAATGGCAAAGGCTTTCTCGGATTTGTTGACGTCCTCAGGCGCGGTGGACGCCGTGTGCGAAGCTCACCGAGGTGCTGGCGACCCGCCGCACCCTTCCAAAAATTGGTATGGGTCGGTGTGGTGAACTCTTCACACGATTACGACAGCAGGGGGGGGTGATAATGCCGGTGAAGTCCTGCATTCGTTTCGCCAGAAGGGAGTGGGCTCTGGTGGCGCCCGCCATGAGACCAGCTCGCGCGTGGCGGTGAACTCTTCCGCGCGAAAGTGTAGAAAACACGTAGAGTGGTTACTTATCCACAAACCCCACATCGCAGCAGCTTTTTCAAACCGGATTCGCAGCGTTGGTTGGAAAAGAGCGTGATGCAGCATAAGTGCTAATCCCGCGCCAGCGGGAAAACGCTGCTGACAGTCCGCCCATACTTTCTCTGCGGATCACGAAGTTGTATAGATACAACTCACCCGGATGAGTGTAAAAAGTGCTCGTCTGGGCACAATGTGGCTCGGTTTTGAGCCTGGATGCGCGCAGAACTCCAATACGTTTGCATGCATCGCGTCAACGCGGTCGACAGCACGTCCAAGACCGTGACGGGACGGCCAAGGATTGCGGCCCGTCGCGGCCCTCGCTCTGCCTGAAAAAACATGCGTGAAGTCCTTCATCTCCGCAGACTGGGGACTCTCGCAAATTTTCAAAATGTGGCTGCGTTTCCTCGGCTGCAGTGAAGAAGAATTGAACTTTGAAAACTCTTGCCGAATATGCCCCGATGTCCGTAAATACTTGTAGGCGATCGGCGCGTAGGCTACGCTTGTGATGTCGTCGAGCACTCATTGATTATATCGATCGAACGGCTTTATGGTTAATGAGTCGAAAATAAAACTGGCGCACGACAGATTCAGATACTCGTGGGGCCAGATGTTGTATATGTATGTAATAAACCATGAAAACGCAGATCATCACGGCTGACGTGCACTACCAAGACGATAAGGGAACGCGCAAAACGCACACCATGGACGACGTCGTTCTCAAATGCGCCAAAGTTAAAAAGGTCGGCGAGAAAGTGCAGATCGAGTGGCTGCTGCCGGCGGCGACTCAGCCCTTATTCAACGTCAAGGCCACCGTCGGTACTTGCATGCTAGTATGTAGTGAGGTCACGAACGTTCTAACCTAGCGGTTTTTTGCCACCTCTTATGCAAAACGCCCTGCAGTTTTCAAGCGGCCGAAAGTGTTTTTGCACATAAAAAATTTCCAAATATCAAGCGGGCGGGGCTTTGCCAACAAACAAGCCCGGTCGAAAACTATCGATTCCCGCTGGATAAAACGACGCAGGGGAGCCGGCAAAAGGCGCGCCCTTCTGAGGCGCCCACCGCCTTGGTTTCTGGTGGTTTGGGGCGCCCAAAAAGGGACGCCCAAAAAGCAGCAGTCCGAAAAAAACAGCGAATCCGCATGGTATGGGCCTCATTTAGGCCCACACTCGGGCCCCGCAAAAGACGCAACCAAAATCCGCCATTTCAGAGGCGGACTGAAGGCCAGAAGATGCGGCATTTTGACAAAAAAAGCAAAAAAATCCAAAGTCCGCCAAAAGCAAAAAGCCAATCCGCATGCTATGGGCCCGATTTGGGGCTCCCAAGGGGCCGACCCTGGCGGGGGCCCGGGCGGGGCCATAGCACGCAGGGAAGGTTTTTCGATTCGAAAGCAAATGGAGGCCAGCCCTGGATCGAGATTGTTAGGGACCGCCGTGCCGTCGCGCATAACATTACTCACGACGGCATGGCGGGCAGGAAAGTCGTGGCTTTTTTTGGCGTGAAAACAAAAAAACCGCCACGACCTCACTACCCCCGCTGAGGCGGCTATTATTGGTTATGTGAGCGAAAGAGTAGCGCAAGCGTTTTTCTCTCTGGCGATGCCCATATTTATTTTGTCGCCGCTTGCTCGTAGTTCTAGTTGTACTTGTTGTGTGGCTCAACTACAGATGAGTCTTGATATAGACATATCAATCTTGATCCGCTTGGAAATAAAAGAAAATCTTCCCTATTGTTGCAGGTGCGGGGATCAAGGTCTTGGATTTCGGTTCGTCAAGAACTGCGACGCAGATTCCCGGGGCTGCGACTGGTCAAATGGGCACGCAAGGATACCGAGTCAAAGGCAAAAACGACAACTTCTCCGACGACTGCAAAGCAGCCGGACAAATATTATTCGAGTTCTTCGGCTCTGATGCGGACGACATCACGATGATGCAAAAAAAGTTCATCCTGGCCACGCAAATATCAAACGCAAATATGTCTAGGTCTGGAAGAATGCACCTTGTCATGCTAAATATCGACCACAGAGAGAAACTGTGTTGCAGGCAAGCCAAAAGCTCTCCTTCCGCAATAATTCTTGCTAGGCACTACAAGGCGGATTTCTCATGCGGAATAAGCATGAGGTCAAGGTGCCAACCCCTTGCTGGCTAATCTCTCTGCGTATATCTATCGCAAAATATAAATATAATCTGTGATGCTTTTGTGTGCATTGCAAACCCAATCGTGTTTGGGTGGTGCGCGAAATGCATTACAAATCTCGCATTCATCCTGCAGACCCAGACAGATTTGCAATGCATACCAGAAAAGGATGTTTGAGCGCATCGAGAAACCGCTGTGGCGGATTCTTTCGATGCTAATCAATTGGGTTCCCAAAGTACTACGGCCTACTTTTTTTTTATTTGACGCTTTTAATTATTTGTTTTCTCCTTGCGCCTGCGCTTTTGCTTCGATGGTACCAGGCATCGATGAAAAGGAAGGCTGTACTTGCTCCCCGACAACCTCGGCAAAAATGTTTGATTTAGCCGGCCGTTTGTTCTGCCAATGAATGCACTGTGGTATTATTTTCGTACTACTCCTCCACAGGACAAGAATGCGATGGAAGCACTTACGGTTGAAAAAGCGGCGTCCGAGATCGGTCGACGCTTCGACAAGGACGATGGCATACCCCCCCAATCCCGCGAAAGGGTCAAAAGCTGTGTCGCGGACATGGTGATGAAGATGGTCGAGAATTTCAAAGACGAGCGCAAAGGCGGTAAGTAAGTTTTTTGCGGCGCTTTTTCTCGATGTCCTTTCTGCGGATGTGCTATTGTTAAGCACGTGCTTTGGGTCTGTATCTGTAAGATCAAAAAGTACGTGTCTTCAGCAACAAAAAGCAATCTGTCCTGCAATTTCTGGCAGAATAAGTACTTAGCGTGACTTGTCCACTTCCGCGATCTCTTTCTGTCGGTCTGGCACGACAAGATTTTTCTACCAGAAGATCAGAAACAGTTCGCTATCGTTACTGCAGATTTTTATAAATATGCCGCTAGCTGCGGCTGCCCCGGGGACGAGCATGAACTGCCCATGCGTTTCAGACTTCTAGGACCATGCGCGAAGCGAAAAAGCTATAAACTTTGAAGGCGTTTCCAAATAAATGATGATAAAGCAAAAAAATTACCAGATGTCATGATGCGCATCGTAACGGGTCTATTGGCCGGGCGGGACATCGAGGACCTCATGACCGCGGAAGGGTTTTGCCTTTTACCCTTGGAAGACCAGACGGACAAAATGAACGAAAGTGTTAAGGCAGCAATAGATCTCCATGACCCCCGCCACGAGGAACACTACAAGCAGCAGGTGCAGAGTATGCCGTTGCAAATGTGCCTGGGCCTGGAAATATGCAAACCTGTGATGCAGATTAACAGGCAGAAATCAAATCTGTGTTGCATAAGCATAGTCAACAAAAAGTGTTTTCTTTTATTTACCTCCGGAAAAAGGCATTTTCGATGCAGGCTAGGCGTGGAGAAGCCTCCGCGGATCTTGACATGCTCTGTCTGCATTTCAGGACTTGTATGGAGACGGAGGTGAAAGGAAATGCATGACAAAAAATAATATTCTAAAACTATCTACTGCTGCATGATTCTTGCAGACCCAGACGTCTTTGGATGTGATATGAGATCTGGAAAAAACGTTGGCTTCGACGAATAGTGTGCCCATCGCGAGCCACACCTACCACAATCTCCAAGCCTCGGCACGGTCCGAGGATTTTGTGAAGACGCACATGAAGACCGCACTGAAGGTCGGCAAGGACGACAAGCGCGCCTCGACGGACGCGCGCGCGTCGCTGGGCGACGCGAAGGCGGGCAATGTCGGCAGCGGGTTTCCGTTTAACGGAAAGGCGGTCGGACTGGACTTCTGGCGCAATTCTATCGTAGAGAAAACCACACCCACGCTGCATTTGTAATGCGATGCTCATGTTATGTATGTCTGTAGAACGAAGATACCAACAGCGCAAATCTTCTTGGCCCCTTTCTGACACCATCTGCGCGGTATCTGAATATTGTCGCTTTATTCTTGCCAAAAACAACAGTACCTTCCTTCCTTTTCTTTTGTGGCAGGTGTGCTTTTCTCTTGAATAAAGCCGTTTGAAACCTTCGCGAGCACTGGCGAGCGCGACAAGCAGGGGAAAAGTCACAAGGACCGTCTGGGGCAGTTTCGCGCCTACATCTACCACGAGCAGTATCTCGGAGAAAAGCTTAGCATAGTAAGTAATGCTGTCTATTCGAGCATCGCAACAATAGACGCGCAAGAAGTACAACTAGATGCTCGCATTTGTCCAATGCCACTGCTTCGGCTATATCATGCTAGATTGAGGCGCTTGTTGCGATACTCGGGCACGTACTTACAACTGCGCTGGTTTTCTTTCTCGGGATAAGAAAATCGTCAACGACGCGGCCAAATCGAAGCCGGCTCTGTGTGACGAACCCTCTGTCGTGTCGACTAACAACCTCCCGACGAGGTCCAAGGTCGGGTGCAGTGAGTTGAGTAATTGAGATCGGGAATTTTTCTATACACCCTTCTAGTAACAGCTCTGCTGTTGGCAGCGCTATACACACTTCTACCAAATGAAACAGCAGCTCTAATATTTACACTATCCATACGCTATGACTACTTCACCGCTACATACATCTCCATCTTCTAGTTCTAGCATAAGCATATTACAATGAATATGAATTTATGAAACAGTATACGACCGTGGGAGGATCTCAGCGAGTCATTGGAAGATGATTTTTTGATTCTCGAACAACGCGCCAATGATACAGGTGGGGACTACTTTATCACATTCAGGAAAAAAGAAAAACATGGCTCATTTCCAGTCTTTTTACTTCTTCTCTCGTATTGTGTTAAGAGTATGCTCTTCCTTCGTTGCAGCAGACATAACTTGACGACAACTGTGCGACGGCCAACGGTGGTAGAGAATCAGAGTTGTATGTTGCGATTATATAGTAGTATATCTATTACACAAGATGGTAGACGGTTCGTCAGGAGCAAACACACCGAAGAACATGCGTCAGCTTTGACGTACGAAGAAAAGGAATGAGTAGACGAAGCTAAAATACCATTACAAATATAAATTCAACGCGTTATACTTTAAGTCACCAGCACAGCATTTTTTAGCGAAACTATTTTGCACCTAGCTCAAATGTTATAGCGTCACTTCACCTAGGTCAAGAAATGATGTACATCACGACCCCCGTCAACATTTTACGCAGCTCAAACAATACATTAGCGCGGTTCATGAGTTCTCACGGAAATTTTCGTCCGGTCCAGGCGTACCAGTATCAGAGCAGTCACGGTGCGGGCGCTGATCTGAAGAAAATAAGTAGCAACGTGTACAAGTCTCCGTTAAGGAGAGAGACCGGAGTAGTCTATTCTATTCGCAATCTCGATTTTCCTTCCTTACTTGTACTGCTGGAACAAAAGATTGCGCAAGCAGGAGTCCCAGAGACAGGTCACCGGCTGAATTTTTTCGTAGATTGAGACGGCAGCCCAGCGACTCTTTGAAAGTGTAAATGATCCCATGAACGAAATGAAGATCGCCAAGGAGCACGATTGGTGGTTTAGGTGATGCATTTCTTCTGCGCGCAGGCTCTGTTCCGCTGTCGGCATTTCGAATAGTTGAAATTCGTGACTTTTGGTCGCACAGCATTTCAGATTGTTTGGCATGATGGCGACCCATCTCTCTGAGCGAAAAGTGCAGGGGGTGAGCGGAAAACGAACGGACCAAACTTACGAGGCACTGCTGCAGCAACTGGAAGAAAAACATGAGTAGAACAACTATTGCCCGGTTCGTTGTCTCGTGAATGCAGCAGCCCTCTTTTCTGTCAGGCCAACTGCTATCATATGACCGGCGTAGACATGAGCAGGAGAAAGAGTGAACATTGGGAAAAGATCAGCTGCGCATAGCAAAATGCGTCCTTGTTCCTCAGCCTAGAAGGTGTCACATACTTCACCGGGAGATACTGCGTGTCGTCATGCTAGGCGGGACTGTAGGGCGCAAAAAAAAATGCTGATGAGACAAGATGTCGTTGCCCGAGCACTTGCACTTAGCTTCTTTCCGTCAGAGCCACGAAGGGACGACGAGACGGGGTCCGAGGGATGGAACATCGCGCAGAGCGAGTCCGTCTTCTGGCAGAAATTCGCCTTCTTCTTGCGGTTGCCGCTATTGCGTCTGCCGCGAGTTTCTCGCCGCAGAAGGACGGCATTGGGATGCCTCAATCTGAATGAAAGGGGACAACACCGACCACAAAACGCGTCATAGCGCTCCGACACTGACCTCAGTGTTGCTGTCTATCGGCTGCCAAGACTGAAGCGCGATCGGAAAAAATCGGCACGGGCTATCGATCAGTGGTTTATATCGCCTATTACTTGTATCAAAGCAGGGTATTGGTATTGGAAATGGATGTGGTATCCGCAAAAAAAGCTGTCTCCCCCTTCTCATACCCCTTCCAGACCAAGCAATTCAAAGTCGCTCAGCATGAAAAGCAAAACCGGTGACAGGTCCGACACAAGACAAAGACATATGAAAGATGGGCCTCATGCATATCGAGCATGACATACAACAAAAACTTCCCCAAGGAGTCTGCGCATTGCAAGTTCAGACTGAGATACTATATATGTTCTTGCGATAAGCGCAAGCCTAGCCGACGCCGCCTACAGAAAGCCACCCGACCTCGTCTTCCGAATCGATCGGAGGCGGCAGACGTTTTCCGAAGGGGTTCCCCACTTCCTCCAAACTCGGCGGACCAGGCTGGCAAAAGTGGGAACGTTTCGGGGACCTAGACAGGCTCGAAAGCCGCCGCGAAAACCTAAGAAGACCCGGGGGCGGCAAGGTGGCCCCTTTTCACAGGCCAAACAGGCTCGGGACCGATCGGAGGCGGCGGCCGTTTTCTGGGTGGGCTCCCCACTTCCTTCCAACTCGGCGGACCAGGTTGGCAAAATTGGAAAAGTCCCGGAGACCTAGACAGGCCCTGAAGCCACCACGAAAACCTGAAAAGCCCCGGGGATGGCAAGGCGGCCCCGTTTTGTAGGCAAAACAGGCTCGGGGCCGACCGGAGGCGGATGGCGGCCGTTTTCTGGTTGGGCCCCCCACTTCCTCCCAACTCGGCGGACCAGGTTGGCAAAATTGGAAAAGTCCCGGGGACCTGAACAGGCTCGAAAGCCACCGAGAAAACCTAAAAAGCCCCGGGGATGGCAAGACGGCCCCTGTTTACAGGTGAGACAGGCTCTGAACCGATCGGAGCTGGCGGCCGTTTTCTGGGTGGGCTGGCTCCCCACTTCCTCCCAACTCGGCGGACCAGGTTGGCAAAAGTGGAAAAGTTCCGGGGACC